>QLOJ01002475.1:0-21594 GCA_003313625.1 Tricholoma saponaceum | reverse complement strand
TGTAGGTAAATAGGAGTAGATTTGATTTGTTGTTATCTTGGTCGTCTACCTCCTGTCACTTCTCTAGAATTCACCTCTATCACCTGCATTCGGCTGCCAACATACAACCTCCTCGTGGCGCGTTCCTGCTGTCCCTTTGCATTCCAGACGCGATCTGACGATCTCGAAACCTCGTTAGGAGGATCTCCCAGCTTAGATCAACCTAACATCCCTATCTCGATACGTGAGCCTAAAATTACAACATTGTCGACTGTTGAGAACGTATTTCTGCTGTCGCCCACCTTTGGGAGTGAAGGTATCGTGTTGGATATTGGGGTCCGAAGATTTGTATGTGAAAAAAAAAACAGCTGGCTCACGAATTCCGGGAGTTCGGGATTTAGTAGTGCAGCAACGTCGTCTATTATTTTAGTGTGCGTTGGCTAGGTAGAGACGATGCCTTGATAGTCACTGTGATGCATATAGGATGTCTCTGAAGAAATGTAATGGAGGGACTCACTCCGCATCATCGACGGGATCTGACATGGGATGGCAAATGGGATGGAAATACGCAGTTTGATTTAAATCAAGCTGTCACTCCGGTTGTGCAAAAGGATATGTTAGAAAATGGTTAGAGAGTCGGGGATTGTCGATTGTCCTCCACCATATACACCCGCGAATCTACTAGTAGACGGTAGTAAGAATCGAATTTGGAGTGATGTGACGTCACGCGATGTTTTCACATTTGCTCAACTTCGTCGACGACAAGTCAGAGAATCTCTTGGAAACTCAGTAGCAGAAGCGGAGGAGGCGGATAATAATAGGTGGATAATAATCCCCAAGATATGCATGGTTCGTCTGCGCGTCTCAGCGATGAAAGTTATTTATCTCATCTTCAGACAATGTTTTCCATTTCCATAAACCTCGAGGGAACATATTCGTTGTCTGGGATGTCGCTATTTTTCTAGGAATCTCCACCCGCATGTCGCGCATCTGGTGAGTCATTGACCATTTGCTTAGAACTCATTCTAATCCAACTGCTACTAACTCAGACCACACTCTACTCTCATCAGAGTGCGATAGGATGCACATTACACAACCTCTCTCTTGTCGTCAAGGACGACGACGTTCCGAGGACCAAGGCCGGTATGTCGACTCCTTCATGTCTTCAGCTTGATTTTATTTCCCCGTCATAAATGGGTCACCTCATAACAATATACCCAAATCCAGTCCCATCCATATCAAATCAGCACACCCAAAACCCATCACCTCTGAAAAGTCCGAAGCGGACGGACTATCGACTAAACCGCCACCAGGTGCGTCTACTGCCCTGTTTTTATCTCCAATCGCTGCTAATACAGCATGCCCAGCTTTCTATACCCCTAATAGAAAAACACCAGCCGGCGTATTCAAATTTTCGGGCAAATGGACGGAATAGCTCCGATACCGACACGTAGGTGCCGATACGCCTACGTCTTCATTGGATTCCACTCCTCTGACGATCTCCGCAGCTGCATCCACCGCTTCTTGTTCCCTTCCAATACTCATTCCGCCCCCAGAAAATTTCCTTTACCATGACCTAAAACTGCGCACAATCTCAAAATTCGGCAAGTTTACGGCACCGGATGATCTCGGAAGGCTAGCAAACATCGACGTCCAAGGCGAGATTCTGGGGTTGAAGGAAACTGTGAACCACATAACTGAGAATTTGGCGGACGAGTTGACGAGGGGAGGGAGGGAAATGTGGAACGGAAGGGCATTTGGGAGGAGCGATGGGCGACGAATGTTGGACTGATCATGAAAGGATTTAATTTACGTTATGGCTCTCAACGTAAGCCCATTTTCTTGTGGTCATGATGCGCGCTAATCGAGGTCGTCTTACAGACTGTTATAGTCAGCGCTTGAAGCGCGTACAACTGCGTATGTCTACGTTTACGACTCTTATGTTGAGTTTTGTCAACATGATAAATGACCAGCTCTTGCGTCGGACGAAGTCAAGAATGTTGCTCAAGAACTCGAAATGGAGAAGCTAGGAATTCAGACCGTGGTTGACATGTTCAAGGAATCTGGCAGGAGATCACGTACGTTCACTGCTACGTGTTGTTATGCATTCTCAACCATGTACTGACGATACGTTACTCTCAGTGATATGGTTCCTCTCCCTGTTCCCGCTATTTCGTCCAGTCGACTATCCTCCTGACTTTGAATTTGATCATCTTCATATACTATTCCTATTCCCTCGTTGTCGGCAACGACCTTCACTTGCCAACCCACGACCAGCAGGCGCGTCTATCCAGCTCCAAGTTTGGGAACCATTGGTTGAAGAAACCCGCATTTCCTAATGACGAGTTGTTATCAATTCTCCAACGGATCATCGAACATGTTCGTCAACGCTCTGTTATCCTGCGTTGCGTTGCTATCAACTAACCAGATTTTGTGCATAGATTCAACGGCTGGAGTTTTACATTCCCTAAAGACGGGCCGTTAGCAACACTAGCTCTAACCACCGAAGTGAAGCGAGGCATCCTTGTCATAAATGAACTAGCAGACTGGTATTGATTTATGTAACGGCTGTGTATAAGAGGAAAGAGGAAACAATTTGCCATCCATAGAATGTACTACTAAGTGAAATTCCCTTAACTACCCGTGCTCGATTCCACAAGACGTCCCTTCCGTTGTCAACTCGTCAGAGATGTGCCACTTCTCCACTCAGCAAACGCTGTGTGGGATGGGTCGTAATCGTAGTGACCAAACACCTCCAGCTGCTTGACGAACCCGTAGTTGGGATGAACTTTTGGCCGTTCTGCCGTCAAGTGGAATTACTTGTCAGAAGCAAGAATACGAATAGGCGGGGTGCAACTCACTCTCTTTCATGAACCGTATCGCAGCTGAATGGTCCATATTCCTCGTTTTCATCACTGTGTCAGTGCAAGGTTAGAAATTGGACCATAACACGGTAACACCCGTGCCACAGGGTACTCACGATACGCAGCAACGACAGTCGGGCTTCTAGATATCCCCATAGCACAATGAACTAGGATCCTCCCGTCTTGCCGTAGGGCATCCTCTATGAATTGGCACGCCCGGTGTAGGTGAGAAAGAATGTCGGTGCGGGGCGTATCACCGATAGAAATGGCTAGGTGGTTGGCCCCAGTCGAAGGGTATCCCTCGCACACAGTTAAGATATGTGTTATTCCCAAGTCCTGGCGTAGTTTAGGGGATTGAGCCATGGTGTAGCTGGAAGTGCGGCATGGGTTAAGTATTTAGGATGTGGATCGTCAGTGATGCTAATTACTTACTTTCCAATGAAGATTTGGCCTTCGACGATCTCGTCTGCGTTGGGCTCACCGAACCGTGATATGAGCCATGATGTACTCATTGTAGAAGCGGGATGAAAGTTTGACGTGGAAAAGGAGAGCATTTTAAATGTGTAGGTAAATAGGAGTAGGAACATTGATGCACGTGTTCTCCTATCCTCTCGCCAAAACTACCTCGAGGGAAGTAGATCCAGCCCGAGCTATCGGCAAGCACGAGTAAGATTCGAAACCTCGTTAGGAGGCTCTCCCACCTTAGAGCGAGCTAACACCCCGCTTTCGATACGCAAGCCTAAAGTCTGTCCTGCACCAGCTACAAGATTGTCGGTGCTGCGAAAGAATCGCGGCCCACACTCGGAAGGGATCGTAGTTTCAGATATTGAGGTCAGCTAGCTCACGAATTCAGAGAGTTCGAGGTCAGGTGGTTCATTATTTGATGTAGGTTGGTTGAGTTGAAAATATACTTTGACCCTCTTTGACCTTCATCGTAGTGTCGTGCCAAGTGAAAGAATAGAAAATGATTAGATCCGCCTTTCTAACAGTGACGTGACGTCACGCGATGTTTTCCAACGATCTACCGGTGGCACCTACATTGTCTTTTCGACGGTATACCTCTCATCCACGATGGGAATCTCTTGGGAATTCAGTAGCAAAGGCAGAGGAGTCAAATGATCCCCAACTTAAAGATATGCACAGTTCGTCTGCGCGTCTCGGCGATGAAAGTTATTTGAGCCGTTGACGTTCAAGTTTAGTCTCACACCCTCAGACGACCCTTCTGCCTCCACAAACGGCGAGCTAACATCTTCGTTGTCAGGGACGTTGATTTTTTCCTAGGAACCTCCACCCGCATGCTGCATATCGGCCGAGTCACTGGCCATTCATTTAGAACAAGTTCATTCTAATCCAACCGCTAATAACTCAGACTATGCTCTACTCTCCTCCAAGTGTAATGTGCTGCATCTTACACAACCTCTTCCTTGTCATCAAGGACAATGATGATGTTCCGAAGACTCTCCATATCCCATGTCGGTACATCCCTGACCTCAACTCCTGTATTTCTTCAGCTTGGTCTCATCCCCTCTTCACAGATGCGTCAACTCATAACTATATACCAGAATCTAGTTGCACTCATCGAATTAGCACGCCCGAAAACCATCACCTCTGAAAAGTCCGAATCGGACGGACTCTCGACTAGACCGCCACCAGGTGCATCCACTGCCCCGTTTTCATCTCTCGTCACTGCTGATACATCGTGCCCAGCTTTCTATACTCCTAATAGAACAACGCCAGCCTACTCATTCAAACTCTCGGGAAAGTGGACGGAATCGCTACGATAATGCGGATGCATCCGCATCTTCTTCGCATTCCACTTCTCAGATGACTTCCGCAGCTACATCCATCTCTTCTTGTTCCCCTCCAACACTCATTCCGCTGGCAGAAAAGTGGCTCTACCGTGACCCAAAACTGCGTACAATTTCAGAAGTCGCCAAGTTTACGGCGTTCGAAGATCTCTGAAAGCTAGCAAACGTCAACGTCCAAGGCGAGATCCTGAAGTTCAAGGAAACCGCAAACGAGATGGCTGAAAATTTGTCAGACGAGTTGACGACGGTCGGGAGAGAAACTTGCGACAGAAGGACGATTGGGAGGATAGACATGGGTGATGATGAAAGGATTTAACTGGTAAACGTTACGGCTCTCAACGTAAGCACATTTTCTCCTGATCATGATGCGCATTAATTGAGGTCGTCTTACGAACTGTTACAGTTAACGCTCCAAGTGCGTGCAGCTGCTGTTTACGACTCTTATCTGCTATCCTTTCATTCATCTCACAGACAACCATTGCCAAGAAAGACCTCATGCAAAAGATCATTGGCGAGATATTGAGTTTTGTTAACATGATAAACAACATGATACACCAGCTCGCGATCTTTGCGTTGGACGTGGTCAAGAATGTCACTTAAGAACTCGGAATGGAGGGGAAGCTGTACGTTCAGGCCGTAGTTGGAAATGTCGAAGGAATCCTGCAGGAGATCACGTAAGTTCACTATGAGACGGTATATTTCAACTATAAGATTGTGGAATTGACATCTTTTTGTAGCCTAGGTAACTTGAAAAATCATCCGCTTGTTCTCATCCCTCGCACTGCTGCATTGCAAATTTGGGACTGTGCCAACATCGAGTTGTTTCAGGAAGTTATACGAGTCGGATGTCGCAGTCCATATTGGACCCCCCTAGCCCAACCACGGTTGCCCATTGTCCTAGATGAAGCGTCTCCGCTTGGTTGCATAAGTTTTCAGGGGAAGGCGTCGCCGCCAAACTTCTAAGTGATCTCATGCATACCGCAAGAATACAGTGTGCCCACAGCCACAGACAATGAATGAAAACAGAGCCCATTGACCCCGTGCCCTCATCGCTGTCGATGTTGTCCTTGTGGTGCTCCATCGTACAGTGGGCGCTGGCCATTGTTGGGATACGGGGGTGTAGGACGCCGTCCCGTTATCAAGATATCTAAGTAGAGCCTAAAATTGAACTAAAAATAGTTTATTAATAAAGGGAAACACGGAAACAGGAAACAAACTTACCGAGAGCCCAAACGACATCATGTGGGCCCTCGAGTTATTTCCGGCATTATTGGCCGTTGGGATAGTTGTGGGTGTGGGCGTTCACGTTGTGGTTGTGAGGTTGTGGCAGTGTTGGAGATGTTGGAATAATGGAAAAACTAGGCATTGATCTGTTGTGAGATACAGAATAAATGGAAACTTACAATACGAAGATGATTTCAAGTGCTAAAATGGCCCCCGAAACAATCGTTGATCATCTGAGCCCGCAGTCATTCTGGCCCTGCCAGAGAGTGAGAAAGGAGAAAAACAGCAAAGTGGCTTCCCGATATGTTGCTGATTGACCGTTGCCATGCCAGGGGCCCAGGTGAGAGCACCGGAGCCTGAAAGGGAGGAAATGTGAAGAAAGACATATCAAAGAAATGTTTACCGGAAGTGGAGCCAAATTCTTAGCTCGACTCAGCTCCAAGAACAGCTCGGCCGGCCAGCTTTCGGCTCAACGACGGTACTAGCTCTAACTACCGAAGTGAAGCGAGGCATCCTTGCCATAAATGAACTAGCAGACTGGTATTGATTTAACGGTTGTGTATAAGAGGAAAGAGGAAACAATTTGCCATCCATAGTACGTACTCCTAAGTGCAATTTCCTCAACTACGCGTGCTCGATTTCTGCATACTGAGCTATTAGCGAAAACTGAACAACAAGGTATGGAGGAAAACCACTGACAGGCATCTTGATATGTAAAGGGCCTTCCCCGGAAATACATTTCTCTAAAGATCTTCCAGAGGTCCCAGTGGTATATAAACATCGAGATAATGTTTAAACTGGCGAAGAATGTCAAAGCCACGGCAACCCAAAATGCATTTCGTGGTAGGGTTGTGAATACCACTGCACCACTGGCTCCCGAGGCGGCTGGGGAATATTGGATGTCGTAAACGGTTATTAGGAGAAGAAAGACGGAGGAACTCGCGAAGAAAAATGTGCAGAGTATTGAGGCGATGGTGGTGAGGTACCACCACTTTAACATGGTCCTTGGGAGCGTGATAGTGAGAGGCGCCATGGCAATCAAGGCAAGTGCCACCTGACAGGCAGAAGCAAGGCATAACCCCATAATGAAAAAGGTGAATGCCAGGGACATAAGGCCAGCGGAACCGCGACTCGCGCTAAGTTGAAAAAAGGATTGAGACCTGGGATACAGATTGCATACAAGTATAAAAACCTGAAAATGCTTGCATCGGTGAATCCAGCACCGAGACCACAAACGGTTATCAACGAATCGCAAGTTTCCTTCGTTTGGTTTCTTGTTTTCTATTAAATTTCATGGTTGGTTGTTTTGGTGACGCAGATGAGAAGACATACCACAGCCCACCTCACCATGTTGCCATCATCCGAAGAATCCAATGTTTCATCTGCCGTGACGTTATTCAATCTCTCCAACTGATGGAACTCGTTTAGAACTTGGCAGCAACACGAGACACTATGAATGGACGGACGTGTTCCCTCATCTGGCGAATTCCAATTTCAATTTCAGTGTACTTGGTGATGTTCGCCAGAAACTCGGTGCCCTTCATGTAAATTGAATGTCAGATCTTTAGGAGTTGTGGATCTCTACGAACTTTGGCTTCGGGATGCATCTCCAGCAGTACCATACTTCGTTGACTAATTGCATTGTAGAGCTGTTTGGAATGAGCCACACAAAGTGCCGGTAGAAGACAGCATTACTCACAGCGATCTTCAAGCAATCTTTGTCTTTTATAAGTGAATCGCTTGTGGATGTTTCTGTCATGATAGAGAAACTGGTAAGCCTCGCTGAGCGGTGAGCGGTGAAAGGGTGCCAATATCTAGCTCACCTGGTGCAACCCATTCATTTAATTAAACATGAGGCAAACTTCGTGCATTTTGGCACACAGCGATGCATGAGTATGTTCGCTTCCGTGACGTGATGTCGTCACGCGACGTTTTCATGTTTGTTCAAGTTCAACGTCAATAAGTTAGAAAGTCGACGAGCACGATCCACTGGTGGCACTTACAATGTCTTTTCGACGGTATGCCTCTCATCCGCCATGGGAATCTCTTGGGAATTCAGTAGCCAAGGCGGAGGAGGTAGATGATTCCAGGATATGCACGGTTCGTCTGGGCGTTTCGGCGATGAAAGTTATTTGAGCCATTGACGTTTGCAAATGACAGTCTCTCATCTTCAGATAACGGTTCTGCCTCCATAAATGGCGAGCAAACATCTTCATTGTCAGGGATGTCGATGTTTCCCTAGGAATCTCCTTGCACATCCGGTGAGTAACTGACTATATGTTCAGAACAAATTCCTTCTAATCCAACCACTATTAACTCAGAATACGCGCTACTCTCCTCCGAGTATAATAGACTGCATCTTACACAACCTCTTTCTCGTCGTCAAGGACGACGACGACGGTTCGAGGACTCTCCACGTCCAATGTCGGTAAGTCCCTGGCCCCAACTCCTTCATCTCTTCATCTTGATTCTACTCCCTCCTCACAGGTTGGCCACCTCGTAACTATATATACCCGAATCTGATCGCGTCCATATCAAATAGCACTCCCCAAACTATCTCCTCCGAAAAGTCCGAAGTGGACGGACTCCCGACTAGACCGCCACCAGGTGCACCTACTCCCCAGTTTTCATCTCCAATCGCTGCTAATACACCGTGCCCAGCTTTATATACCCCCAATAGAACAACGCCAGCCGACGCGTTCAGACTCATGGGCAATGGACAGAATAGGAAGTCCGACGCATAAGTGCGGATACGCCTACATCTTCATTGCATTCCACTCGTCAGGTGATTTCTGCAGCTACATCCACATCTTCTTGTCCCCCTTCAATACTCATTCCGCTTGCAGGGAATTGCTTCTACCGTGTCAGAAGATCTCGGAATGCTAGCAAACATCGACGTGCAGGGCAGGATGGTCAATTCGAAGATTTCCATTAGTCTCCACGGTGGCGCAGTTAAGAAAGAGTTAGTTTTGGAAGTTGGGACGCAAGGAATTTGGCGTGGGTGGTCGTGGGGGGGCGGTCTGACAGTTGGGGGTTTGGGGCCAGCGTCCGGGGCGTGATTCTGGTTTTGAAGTGGCTGTCAACGAGGTGTCTGAGGATTTGGCGGACGAAGTGACGAAGGTCGGGAGGGACATTTGGAACAGAAAGACGTTTGGGATAGGCTCTCAACGTAAGCACACTTCCTGATCACGAAGCGCACTAATTGAGACCATTACAGTTGATGCTTCAGGTGCATACAATCGCTGTACGTTTACGTTGATGACTTTTATCTGCTAGCGTTTCACTCATGCCATTTCACAGACGGCCGTTGCCAACGAAGATCTCATGCAAATGATCATTGGCGGGTCTTGTCAACATGATAAACGACATGGTACACCAGCTCGCGATCTTTGCGTGGACGAAACCAAGAATGTCACTCGAGAAGTCAGAATGGACGGGAGCCTGGGCGTTCAGGTTGTGGTTGGAATCTAGCAGGAGATCCTGTACGTTCACTGCTGATACATGTAGTTATCCATTCTCAACCATGTACTGACGATACGTTACTCTCAGTGACATGGATTCTCCTACGTTCCTGTTCCCGCTATTTTGTCCATTCGACTATCCTCCTGGCTTTAGATTCGATGTGCCATTTCGTCTTCATCATTCTCATATACTATTCCCTCATCGTCCGCAACGACCCCTGCTTGCCAACCCACGACCAGGCGCGTCTATCCAACCCCAACAAAAACTAATTTGGGAAGGGAAACATCGGTAGAAGAAACACGCATTTCCTAATGGCGGGTTTTTATCATTCTCTGGCGGATCATCGAACAAGTATGTCAATGTTCTGTTATCCCATGTTGCTATCATGTAACTGACCAGACTTTGTGCGTAGAGGACATGATGTGGATAATGGGCTTGAACGATAAATTTGACGAAGCAGTTCACGTCGTTGCACCTCAGAACTTTACTCACCTGTTTGTATGTTTATGGTCCTCTCTCATCCTGACGAACTAGAATACCTTCGCCCCGTCTTCATAACGATCTACCTGCACCTGCTCATTATTGGTTGGAATTTTGAGTATTAAGATAGCTTATTACTCTCTCTTAGGAAGGAGGGAAAACAAGAGATCGAATAGCCCGTATTCTGATTCCTCAAAAAACGAGAAAAAGTAATACAACGTTCGGGAAACGCCAAGGAAACGCTCTAAATTTATTTTACCCGAATAGTATCAAAGCTCCGCCTCAACCTCCTGTTAGTTCGGCTTATCAACCAAGTTGTCTATTCAACCACCTTCTGCTCCGAGTCATAGGCATGGTCTTCTCTACAATCTCTCAGGAAATTGTAAAAAATGTCGTGGGACATTTACAAGATGACACCCGCACTTTGAATCAGTGTTCCACCGTTTCTCGTTCGTTTCTAGTCCCCAGTCAGAAACAACTGTTCTCGACTATATACATTGGTACACGTCTTCTCAGCCAGAAGTTGAACGGCCTCCTCACATCCCGTCCACATATCGTACCCTACGTTCGACGACTTCATCTTTTCGACAACCCTGAATCATTCACTCAGAAAACCTGGTTTCGTGATGAAGAATCCTTTGTGGCTATCCTGCGGGCCGTCAGACCCTACCTCGCGACGTTCACGCTGATGTTGGGGGGTTATCACTACTTAGAGTGGGCCAACATGTCAGCCGATTGGCAGTCATCACTTCTGGACCTGTTTGCATCACCAAAGCTTACTTCGATCAGATTGAAGAATATCTGCACGACTCACTTACCACCTGGACTTTTTGGCGGCATGGTTCAATTGAAGAAGCTCGGTTTTATGTCATGCAGCCATAACTCTCACGATCCTCCCCATCCTCCCCTCATTCCTTTTCCTGAGCCAATACCCACTACCCAACAGCGCAAAGGACAATTAGATGCGCTCGAAATCGATGGCGATATGTCAATGGCAGTGATCGAGAGCCTGAAACAACCAAACGCCTTGATCGACATCTCACAACTCCGGGAAATCACCATTCACGATACGTCGCCTGAATTGCTTGGACAAGCTTGGGCTATCATGCAGACAGCTGCTAAGACGATTGAATCGTTTATGTGGTGGGACCGATTAATCGATCCAGAAAGTAAGTTTCTCTACCTACGATCTACATTCTTTATGCTAACGCTATCTCAATCCCTAGCTATGTATGAAAATCCCTTCCGGCCACTTGATCTCACGATTCTGCCCAAACTCCGTTTCCTTGGATTTCGCATTTACGGCTCTGAGCACAGTGTTCAGCTCGAATGGATAGTTCAGGCATTGACTCAGGGCTTTATCCCAAGCACCTTGGAGGACTTGACCATCATCGCTAGAGACGAAGAAGATGATGGTTATACAATTCCTGGAGGCATTGACGAAATCTGTTGGACTTTTGCAGAGTCGGAGTTTGACAGGGTTTTGAGCTCGGGATCAGGCGATCACAAATATCCTAATCTGCGTAGGGTTAACATTGTTATCGAGACTGCAGAGGAAGAGGAACTAGAACATCAGAAGGAGTTGGCGTCGCTGATGGCGAAAAGGCTTCCTCGCTTACAGAAAAAGGGCCTTCTATTTGCGCAGTTATGTGGTATACACAAAGTACAAGCCGAGATGTCTACCTTGTTAACTGTGTAGCACGTAAAAAGCGAGGTCATCCTGCAGCTGCTTGTTTGGTTTTCTATAAAGTGTCCCTCGAGAGAGCTGATTAGTGATTGAAGTCTAACCAAGCTGCTCGGACGTAGCTTAAGGCCAACCACGCCCGTGATTCACTGGCGTAGTGATTGGAGGCGGTGATTTGACCAGGAAGATTTAAATTGTTGTACGACAATACTTTGGACTTGAAGGTCATTTCACTTCATAGTGAGCAAACCTATGCGCCTTCCAAGCGTCAGACATGCGTGGAGTTCAAGTTCCGAGGTGCTTTTGCCTGGCGCTGAAATTATGGAGTAGATGAAGCCATCTCCAGGAGCCAACCAGGAGCGTAACTGTTAATGATCAATGACATTGAACAGATTTCCATTTAGATTACATTAAGAGAAGAAAAGAGCCTTGCTCAGCTGTGTAATATATTGGCCATTTGTTCGTGTCGAGCTCCTACGTCGAAGATCCGAAATGGGAGCACAAATTCACCGACATGTGGATCTCGATCCTCGCTCCTCGCCCCCGCTGTCTTGCTCTGCATACCACACCTCTTACTCTCCCAGATGATATATACCCTTCATCCAAAACCGGTACTAAGTCAGCTGAGTATGATCCTCAAACACAAAAACGCACTGTATAAAGATCATCTAAATAGTTTGAAACATCCTGGAAGAAGAAAAATAAAACAGTACAAGGTTCGATAACACCCTTATGAGATGGAAGGAAACCTCAACGTTCAACGGCCACCTGGACAGCGTATTCCATCCTACGATCTTGCCCCAGTCTACTCGCCATTGTCGCAAACTACGAGTCCCACAAATGCCAGGTAAAAGTGACGAAATCGTTCCAAGAAACTGATACTCACACGACCAAGCGTATTCTCATCCGAGCCAGGCAACTACACCGGAACCTCGATATATCCTGTTTTACGTATGAAGGGTTCTACTCCTATATGTTCATGGTTATTTGGTGGCTTGGTACGGGGCAGTCGAGCCTAAAACAGAAATATTTAAAAGTGGGAATTAGCTTTATGCGATGGAAAGCGTACTGGTAGTGAGCCCGGGTTGGGCGGTGGGAGACCTGGGCGGTTGACTCCGTGGTGATAAGGTTGCCGTTGCGCGTGGTGATTCGCTGGGAGTCGAGGAACAGAATACTAAATCGGAGCAAGGGATGGGTGCGTGAAAGGACACACCACCGGCAGGATCTTCCAACTGGCTTCTATGATAGTGTTACTGGAATCACAAGGGAAGATGGTAGACGATACGCTTCCTCGTCACGGTCGCGATCGCTACCTATTGCCCATTGTCCATCTCCCATAAACTCCGCTACCTCTACAACAGCCGACATTCGGTCCCTCTGCAAGTCCTCTACGTGCAAGGACGTCCCTGTTTTCTTCTCCGCATTCACCACAGTAGAAGATCCTTCTAGTATATCCTTCTTCAATATAGGACCGCATTTCCGGTTCCAAGTTGAAAATATGGAGGGCGTGGCTATAACACGGCACCACGAAAACAGCACAGTCACAAACTAGAGTCGTGCTGCTTCTCTGGTTGCCTCGACATTACAACGCGGAGAGACTCAAAGGGGCAAGATCAAAAATCGTTACCCAGCCATGATCCGGCATTTGGGTGGGTGTAAATGGAGCGAGCAGGCAACGCCGGGATACCCGAACTAGATGGGATAACGCTACTTCTTGCGGTAGTAACTGTCATCAGGTCGAGGATTTGCATCCCGCTGATGCGTTCCCCAATCCAGGGCGAAGTGCATGCGTGACGGACGGAGATCCTGGTTGTCGAAAACTTTGCGAATAACGTATGTCACGAAAAGTTAAAGACGTTGAGACATCGAGGGGGATAGACTGTGTCAATGAGACGGCAGGGAGTGGACAGAAACTTGAGGTATTTGAACATGACGGAACGGAATGTATTCATACCGTACTTTAGAGTCACACGTAAGTACTTAGATACATTCGACGAAATGGACTGAACCTACGAAGTTTGGTGGTGAATCTGTATCCATGCAACTGCCTTTGACCATTCTGCTGGGAATTGTCGCACTCGCATTGAACAGTTTGGACTGAAGGAACATATCAAATATACGAGGCCTTTGACATCGTCCTGAATCCCGAAGTTCACGTAATCACAAAACTTGCCAGGTTAGAGACGGGGAAACTAATAATGTGAACATGATTGAGCCGTTACGATCCAAATCCAACAGTAAGAAGGAAACAAGCAACGCAGTGTCATCCTCGAGGTTTCAAGTTGCTTGAGATGTTCTAGTAAACAGAATGATGACGCACATGCAGACCGTCGAATTGTTCAGATAGCGCATAGTTATGCAAAACAGAGACGGGGCAAGGTGACACCGTGACCAAGTCGTTCATAGAAATCCTGGACTTGGACTCAGAAGAATGCTTACCTCGCCGGGGCCACTATCAGGTCACTGGTGACATTGGTAAACAGATATCAACAACGCGGTCGTCTGAACTGCCTCCATCAAGCTCCATCATTACGCTCAAATTGCTTCATTGAGTCATCGACGCGTGTGTACTGGTTTTCCAGGTGTACAGCCTTCTTCTACTTACTGCCTGCATTCTAGGACTTTCAGACTTTCTGCTATGGGTGCGACGATAATTATAAGCCTTTCCTGTCAAATCGAAGAGGATGACGACGTCGCCACCCTCACTTGATAGTCTTTTGGATATCTATTCTGTGTTGGAGAATATATGTTGCTGTAGACCGTCCATCTCCTGGTGAGCTTTCATAAGCTGTTCTTTCAACTGCAGTCTAGACAATTCTATCCGAATCACGGCTCCTCGAACTCGATTTCAATGAAATCTTCGTGATTGAAATCACATATTCAAAGACTGTCAACTCTCTCAAGGATTCATTTAAGGAGAAAAGGAAGAACAGATTCAAGAACACCGACTCCGATGCCCTCATTTTATGGAAGGTCGCCGTCCCTATTTTATGACCGCCGAGTTCGTAGATGAATAACCATTATTGCCTATCGATCACTTGTCGGAAATTTTCTTGGAGCCCTCCTGCAGAGGCCCTTCCACATCATCATAAAGACTCCGCCTCCAGGTCTAGGTAAGTACTCATAAAATATTTCACCCGATCAACTCCCCACACCTTCAACAGTACTAGCTCAGACATTCTCTTCCTCCGAACTACCGCTCATCGAACTTAATTGTTTGGTGTTCGTGGAACTTGGCCGTAGGCATGTGTTTCCTGTCGAAATTTCGGTGTCGAAGGATGTTGGGGCTCCGAAGAAAGCGATTAAGGTGAGAAGCATGCATATGAGCACGTTTATGCCAACACCTGGTTCTCTAGAGCGTTTCCATACCGTCGACGACACTGAGGAGCTCAGCAAACTCGAGCTTGTCGATGAAGGATCTTTATCGCTTGCGAATAGATTGTCAAAAGAATTCTCGGGTATACCGAAGAAGGAACACCTACACGTCATCGTAAATGCTCCACTTACCGTTCCGTTATATAAACATATCCGATGATATCATTTCTGTTTCCCAACCGCTCCGTTCATTCGCTGCATCTTTATCTCGTTCCATCACATTTGTCCTTGTTTACTCATCTTTCAACCCAATCCCACCTAGAGTAAGTTTAACGGATACCCGTGATCTTCATGTGATTTGTCCTACTGGTGTTTGAACTTGGAAGCTACCGATGACAATACCGCGATGGTGTTGCGATCGATTACGAGAACGTGCACGAGTTTCTGGCGGAGTTTGGGAAACTCCGCATGCATTTCTCGGATTGCCATCATTGCTTAGAAAGAAGCACATAACTACTCTGATGTTCACGTTTGATTCTGGACCACCTCCGCCTGCCTCCCATGCTCAGTCAAATCCAATTAGTCCTTCTCTCTCTCTTTTGTTTACCGCTCATCACAGCTGACACTGTCGAGAAGCGTCTGGTAATCTCGAATGTAGATATCAGCCCAGATGGTTTCCGTCGATCGTAAGCTTTCTTCGTGGATCCAATCTATAGATCTGACCTTTTTGGTGTAGGACTGTCCTGGCTGGTGGAACATTTCCTGGGGTTGTGATTCGTGGCCAAAAGGGCGACAGATTTAGGCTCAATGTCGTTAATGAATTGAAAGATGACACGATGGAAAGGGCTACGAGTATTGTATGTCTTTTAGTATATCTACCGATATAGAAACTAATATATCTCGAAGCACTGGCATGGCATTTTCCAGAAAGGCACGAACTCGGCGGATGGGACGTCGTCTATTACGCAGTGCCCAATAACTCCCAAGGATTCGTTTCTGTATGACTTTACCGTGGAGAAGCAGGCCGGCACTTACTGGTATCATTCCCATATATGTGAGTCGTTTTTCCGTGTGTTTGCATCCTCTTATATGCTCGGTAGCTACACAGTACTGCGATGGCCTCCGAGGAGCATTTATTGTGGATGACCCAAATGATCCCCATGCCTCTCTGTACGACGTTGATGACGGTACGTGCATTGACATCATACACGGGCATCAAGGTCGATAACGCTAAAGTATTCTCCACTGGCAGAATCCACAATAATAACTCTAGCGGACTGGTGAGTATTCCTGTGACGTTCACTGTCCGCCACTCAGTCGCTTCCTCTAGGTATCATGTTCCTGCTCCGTCTGCCCTAGTGACCGATCAAGTACCCCCAGCTTCGGTTGCCACCTTGATCAACGGAAAAGGTCGCTATAAATACAGTCCCTCCGTCCCTCTCGCAGTCATCAATGTGGAGAAGGGTAAACGATACCGTTTCCGCCTCATTGCTATGGCGTGCGATCCGAATTTTACCTTTTCAGTTGATAATCACATCATGACCGTGATCGAGGCAGACGGCGAGTATACCGTTCCGTTGATTGTTGATTCACTACAGATATTCGCAGGGCAACGATACTCCGTGATTCTGCACGCCGATAAACCAATAGGCAACTACTGGATCAGGGCGGAACCTAATCGAGGTGTTCTGGGCTTTGCTGGGGGAATCAACACGGCCATCTTGCGGTATGCGGGTGCTTTAGCAACCGATCCATTGACCGATCCCACAAAGCCGCCAACTAGTCTTCTTCCCTTTAATGAAATTGCTCTACACGCACTGCACTCACCTTCAGCACCCGGCGAACCTTTCCCCGGCGGAGCCGATGTTGTTCTCAATATAGCGCACGTCATGAATCTTACCACCTTCCACTTTAAAGTGAATGGCGTTCACTTTGAACCACCTACAGTCCCAGTCCTGCTCCAGATTCTTAGCGGTGCTCGTGATGCGCAAGATCTCCTCCCAAAAGGAAGCCTTTATTCGTTACCCCCTAACAAGGTCATCGAGCTCTCATTACCAGGCACTCCCCTGAATCAAGGCGGACCCGTGAGTACTTAAGGATCAGTGTCATTAAGGATGGACTGCTCATGCTCCACTTCTTCCAGCATCCTTTCCATTTGCATGGTGTATGTCTTTATAACTCTATTACGTCGCATTTCTAATCTCTATTCAAGCATTCATTCTCTGTTGTCCGCAGTGGGGATAGTCATGCATATAATTTTGTGGATCCTGTCCGTCGAGACACTGTCGGTATAGGGCTAGATGGGAGTAACGCAACCATTCGCTTCGTGACGGACAACGCAGGACCCTGGCTCTTGCACTGGTAAGCTATGTCAGTCTTTACTAGGTATATCGTGGATAACACTCAGTCTTTACCAGTCATATTGATTGGCATCTGAAGCTGTACATCGTCACACATTCCCATCCTTTATTCTGCTTACCGATTTTGACATTGACAGGGGTCTTGCAATCGTCTTTGCCGAGGATATTCCAGATATTGCGAAACAGAATCCTGTGACGGGTATGAGTTTTCGACTGTTAGTCTAAAATGATATGGATTAATATGGTGTCTGCAGAAGAATGGAAGGATCTTTGCCCAAAATATAATGAATATTCGACGCAATCTCAGTGATTTGTGCATTGCCTGTGAGCTTCATCTCGCAGTGTCTAGTATAGTTGTATTTGCTTTCCAGCCAGGTTCCTGCCTGTGATAAAATTGACTGACTACATGAGGCCAACTCATAGCTAGGAATTACGAATTTACATAGACAGTCGAATCTGGCAGTATTTCTACAAGTACAAAAATTTAATGCAAACGAAGGGACAAAGGCCGTGTAACCATTCCACACTAGCATTCACTGACTCATGTTACACCCAAGGAGCCAATGTGGATCAACGTCGATTCCCAATTCTTTGAACAACGCATCCTCCTGAAGGTGTTTGAATGCGGCGTCTGCATCTTCGACCAGTTCGTCGTTATCCCACGGCGGAGGAAACAACGGCGCGAATTCTAGTGACATTGAAACGGTAAGCCAACCGTGAAGATTATACTGTATGAGCCGTACTTTGAGATCCGAATCCCCAAACCACCACTCTGGTTCCCTCATTCATTGCGTTGTACAGTACTGCGAGCCCTTTGAACTCGTCTTCCCCAGAAGTCAAGTACTCCAGCTCAAAATCTTCTTCATCTATTGCCGTCTCCTCGAAGTGCTTACGCAACAAATCTTGCAGGCTTTCAACGCCCTCTCCGTACCCAAATTTCGTGACTTTTTCTGTGCTGTTTTGTAGCTTCTGCAAGAGCTTCAGGACCTTTGATTGAGGGATGATGAAGCCATAGGAAAATATGGCCGTAGCATCACTACCCATTGTTACCGGATATCAAAGTTGGGAGTTCAGAAGTGGGGATGAGTGAGACTTCAGACAGGAGTCAGACACTTTTATACAACTAGTAATCATTACTAATGCAAGTTTCATACGCATTCCGAAAACACCATCACATCGGCTTGGCTGAATCCCGGGGTAAAGGGTTGACAGATAGCAAATCAAGCGCATAATCAAGGCTGGCATTCTACTGTTCGTAAATGCAGTACAATTGTATAATCTCCCTTCCAGAAGGCAAATCTCATCCAGATTCCAGAGAGACTTCTCAAGGGTTTGAAAGGCAATAAATATTAAAGCCCTGGACAGCGGATGGTGGTGGCATAGTAGCACTGGGCCATAGCAAACTACACTTCTCGACTAAGGTGGGGGAGCCTGAGAACAGTCACCTATATTTGTGTCTCGACAGCTCTTTAGTGACCGGAACCTTGTAGAATGTGGGCCGAGTGCCACTAAGGGTCATACATGGGATGGTAATCGAGTCTAGGTTCGACGGAAATCCGCGATGGCGGTAGCGATGAATTGGGGATAAGGCCATTCTAGGTAATCCAGGGCAGGTGCAACTTTTACGGCTAGCAGAATAGCGGCCACCTTGGAGCCTTGCCTAAGACGAACATCGGCTGGGCCGATTGATCAAAATCGTGAACGAAGTGAGATCGGGGAAGGTGTCTCATACCCTTAAACCCCCAGAAGTCCTCGTGTAAAGTCATGGAGGGGCAAATCCACCCATAGATTTGCTGTCGATGATGCCAGGGACATGTCTGACGGCAAACCGCGTGTCTCGCCGGACAAATCTCCATAGGCGTGCCAGACATGAGATTGGGTTGAAGTCTGTGAGGCTCTCGGTAGTTGGGAGAGGGCTACCGATGTGTTACTTTGATGTTGTATGAACCAAGGTCGGCAGGTGGATCAATCGCTGCCACACTTGGCGCGTTTGATGTTTGAGCATTCTAGATGCGAATTACTGGCAAACTGGGATTCTAGTTGGCTAATATCTCCAATTACTTTGATTTGGTTTAAAATAACACTGAAAGTTGATACAATCAGGTCCGACACACAGCATCACCAGACTGAGAAAGAACTCACCAATGTCGGAAGAGAGGCTGAAAAGGACATTAGATCGGGTCGCGAGTCTAACCAGAGGTCTTTCTGATTTTGAATCTCAGGTACCTCCGTTATTAGCTCGCTCCGACATCCTTCACTTTCCGCTTGTTCACCAACGCTCGCGTGCCAAACGACCTGTCATCTAGAAGCGAATGCAAAAACACACATCCTCCATCCGCTTGTTCGTCTCCCACCCCATCCGTCCTACATAAACGTATCAGTCAGCACAAACCTCAAGACAACCGAATAAGACTTACAAAATGCCAATTAAAGGCCTTTCTTTCCAATGGGATTCAGGCATGACGGCATCGTGCAAACATGTCCCGAATACCCTAGGCCTGGATTATTCTGCAACTTTCTGCGACTGTCGTTGGCGTTGACGTTCAAAAGAAGACCGATGCGACGATCCCATACTTCTGACGCGAGGTAGTGCTCTAATAAAGCATCTTTGATAGGACAATTTGGACACTCACCAAGTGGACAAGACAAGCCTATGTTCGTCGAAATCAGAATTCGAGCGCCCTAAGAATGGAACGTTCCAACTTGAAGCATGTTCCAAATCGAACACAGGGACCTTCATAGACGGGTTGAAGTTGTTAGGAGTCATTCAACATGAGGATACAGTTTCTGTCGTCAAGTTCTCGAATTCAGGTTCCAACTTATCATGAATCGTGAAGTCGACAATTCTTCTTTATTTGGTCACAAGTATGGGAAAATAATAACGAATTTCAGTCTAGGGCGCCCTGCACAGTGCACGCGCAGTCCGAGAAATGACTTGGAGGATTGCTGTGTGTAAGAAAACGGTGGTTGATGGAAAGTGCAAACAAGTATACACAAAGAATTTTTTCATCTTGAATTTCCACCATCAACTCCCATACATCGAAGAATAATGCGAAAGAGGGTATTGTTATAAAACCATAAGGAGCGGTAAGTACAGCCCCCTTTTGAAAGTTAACGCTCCTCTCACTGGAAACGATACCTAGAAGGTGTGTTATAGTTGACGGACCTCAAAGCGATGCTCACGAATGATCATTGGTTGATCTCGTATGTCTGTGTCAAATTTCAACTGTGATTCAGGGCTTCATTAAACTTCATTAATCATTGTTGGTGATAAGATTGGTAGATTACCGAAAGCTAGGGATTCCGTGTGGCCCTAGGTGAAGCCACGAAAGAACAACGTATGTTGCTGGTATGTATATTCGATTCTTATCTGACCTTGCATCAGCCGCTGGGGCGTCTCCTCGATTACGCCTTCATCATTCTCGTCAATACCCCGCGTTCTCGTTCAGAAGCGCCCATTGATTCTTCCGGTCATGTCAGCACAACTCGTCCGGATTGCGGTGCACACTGCCTTCTGCCACGTTCTTGGGACGGAAAAATACGATTATCAAGCCGTTCAATCTCCCGGCGGAGTGGCGATATCCTAGGTCTGAGGAAACGCTGAGATGGCTGATTGGGGATTAGGAACGATGAGATGGGAGTATCCGAGTTCGAGTTGGACCCACACTTGTTTGTCCATCCTTCGTGCTTTATCTCTGACCCGAGCTAACTTTATCATGATAGATACTTCGAAGCAAATCCCACATGTTTCTCGCCCAATATTCCGTTCCACCAACATATTCTCTTCTCCGCCAAGGTTCCATGGTAATCGGTCGTAATGAGGACCTACGTAGCAACAGCGCCATCGTCGTCAACATATGCTGAAGGCTTTTTTGCAGCACCACAATTGTGGCTGACATCTGTGGTAATCAAGGATTTCATCGAAAGGTATGCATTCCGGTCGATCTACAACCACTCACTGACGTCCTGCCCTAAGCATAAATCCGAACCATCCTGTTGCCAGCCGTTCGATGGGAACTTCATCGATCGGTATTCCGGGTTAGCCACATGTGGCAACAGAGAAAGCGGAGAAGGTTCACTTGAAGTAGCGGACGACGGTGGGTTTCAAGAGTCACCTCATCCTGGGCTTCTTAGTTTTGATTTCGTTGGTCTGGTGTTGTATTCCCCAGTGCCGTGGCAAACACTCCACATTTGCTCTTCATGAAGTGTCTATGGCTTATGCTAATTGATACTACAAATCGGCTTCAGTCGATCATCCATAGGGGCTTATTGGTTGGGCAGGTAATTCTCCTTCCCCTGATCGTTGATCTCATCCATTCAGTGTAGATCAAGAATACTGAACGTTTGATGGACGTCGACATCTGTGTCTCCCGATGTATTTGACTGTGATGAACTGACGCGTCACCGAAAAGCGCTAT
>QLOJ01002469.1:12263-45973 GCA_003313625.1 Tricholoma saponaceum | reverse complement strand
AATTCACTGCTTAGTGGATCGTGAAGGGACGAGGAGGGCGTGTCCATGATGGCTTTGACTCGGAGTTGAAAGCAACCTGCTAGTAGGGGTTGAGATGATCCGCCGTAACTGATTAGATTAGGTTTCGTCTGATCGGACCGGATACTGGCCAGTCAGCAAAACTTGTGAAGTTTTTGGCGAATGGCAATGCCATGACGCAACGACCACCCCACCATGTCGTCCAGATCTGCGCGCAAAGTTGTCGTCGTTGGAGCGGGCCCAGTCGGTTGCCTTGCCGCTCTGGCCTTTGCTAAACGCGGCTGGAGTGTCGATCTGTTCGAGGCACGTCCAGGTCTGTCAGCTCCTTGATTTTCTTGCTTTCTAGAATTAAAACTGTCAAGATATTCGCCTATTATCGTCGAAGGCGGCGACTCAACAACGATCCATCAATCTCGCTGTCTCTCATCGGGGAATTGTTGCACTTGAAGCCATTGACCCCGCAGCTGCACGTCGATTCATGCAGGCGGCCATTCCTGTTCGCGGCCGCATGATACACAAGTTGAATGGCGATCTCTATAGTCAACCATACGACAGAGATGGACAGGTCGGTGTTTTGATTCCATACATTTTACTTGACCTTTGGTCATGGTGATCTGTGCAGTGCATCAATTCGATCGACCGGGCGCTATTAAACGAAGAATTACTAGAGCACGTTTCCAGTTTCCCAAATATCCACATATATTTCAAGCACAAAGTCATTTCCGCCAACTTTGACGAAAAATTAATCACACTTCGGGAATTAGACTCCAACACCGAATTTTCCATTACATTTGATTTTTGTATCGGTGCAGATGGAAGTTACTCCGTCATTCGACGGCAGATGATGAGGGTTGTGAGGTGAGGCATTTTGAAATTGACCCCCTCGTTGACTATTGCTCAGATTTATTAGAATGGATTACCAACAAGAATACATTAAACATGAATACGTAGAGTTAAAAATGCCGGCAGGCCGAGACGGCGAGGGAAAATCAACGTTTCTTCTGGATCCACACCACCTTCATATATGGCCTCGCCATTCCTTCATGCTGATTGCTCTTCCCAATAAAGTAACTCGATTTGCTGTTTGTTATGTTAACGCGTCACTCACGTATGGTGATTGTAGGATAAAACCTTTACTTGCACCTTGTTTGCACCAAGTCCAGACCTTGATCGCCTCTGTAGCCCCGACAGTATTTTGGCTTGGTTTAAAACCCATTTTCCAGACGCACTACATTTGATTGGCCAAAAATCCCTCGTGGATGATTTTACCCGTAACCCTCGGAGTCCCTTAATTTCTACAAAGGTGATTTGTTGTGATCATCCAGCACATGGAAACAGAGCGTCATGAATTTTTTTTGGCAGTCCAAGCCCTACCACTACAAGGATCGCGTTATCGTCCTGGGCGATGCAGCCCACTCTATGGTTCCGTTTTTCGGACAGGGGTTAAATTGCGGCTTAGAAGATGTTAGAATCTTGTCCGCTCTTCTGAATGAGGAGGGAGTGCATGGTTCCACAATCCTTCGACCCAACCTCGACAATCAATTAGCTCGTGCCCTTGAGCGTTACTCTGACAGCAGACACGAGGACTTAATAGCGATTTGTGATCTAGCCATGGACAACTAGTGGGCGACATTTCCAGTATCCTGGGAATAACCAGCTCATTTCCTGTTACAGCGTCGAAATGCGTCACTCTGTTACAACTTTAGGTTATATTTTAAAGAAGACATTAGACGACTTCCTTTATTCGTTAATTTCTGGTCCCAAGGTTTCTTTGACTTCTCTGGGCCCGCTCCTATCTCGTGTGCCTTATCCAGCTGGAAAGCCGTACGGATGGCTCCCCTTATACACAATGGTAACTTTTCGTCCTGACATCAGCTATGCTACTGCCCGGAGAAAAGCATCGCGGCAGGCAAGCATAATGGTGGGGCTTGGTTGGGCGGCGACTGCTCTCGTCGGTGTTGTAACTATGTGGTTAATGTGGCTGATTTTCGCACTTTATTCCGATAGACGAGTGTGAATATCCAATACAATTACCCAGAACAGTGGGTTGCCTGCGAAGCCCTTCTGGACACATGCCGTAACAAAGTGGACTTCCAGATCAGTAAATAGAGAATTTCTCCCATCGCAGCGACAGCGCGGATATTTCTTATACGGAAGCTTTTCACAGTGCTCAGGAAGGGTAAGACCATAAACTTGCCAGCACGAGGCTCACATAATGATATCATATACTCATTGACCCGTGTACTTGTACAATGAGACCCTGATTCTACGAAGACAATAGTACGCTCATGTGTACAACATAAATAAGAAAAAAGCGATAGACTGGCTAACCGAAAAAGAGTTCGACGATATTGTAGTGAATGGAGTCTAATGAAAGAGACATAGTCGTGTCAGTCATAAGTGAAGATACAGAGCGACGGCAGAAACCCAGGAGGAAATACCAAGGTCAAGACAAGGAGGGGAGGCTGACGACGATTACTTGGTAGTTACTCTTTCCCCTTCTTCGGTGGCCTCCCCCGTCTCTTCTTACTTGGCTCTGCTCCATCGCCGCTGTTCCCCCCATCGCCAGCATCAGGTTTGGGATTTTTCGGAGGACGTCCCCGTTTCCGTTTGGGTAATGGTTCATCTGTGCCGGCGTCCTCTTTCTTCTCCTGCAGTGAAGGGTGTAAATGGAAGGTTAGAAGGATGATCGAGAGGCATAAAATAAGCAGATAGGAGATTAATTCACCTTTGGCGGCCGTCCCCTCTTTCTGGGAACAGACGGCGAGGATGAATCAGCTGCAGGTGCAGATGAAGACGACGCTGCTGTCCTTTTGTTCTTGCTTCCCTTTGGCCTACCCCTTCCCCGTTTAGCAGGTGTCTGGCCGTCTGTGACAACGGTTTCTGTGAATTCAAGAAGACAAGCAGAAATATCATTAGCCAAATTGGTTTATCTGCTTTATTGTCCTCTGAGCGACAAAAGAGAGGAATTGCTTACCCCCCTCAGCATCATCTGCAGTGTGAGGTTCATCGAGCTCGTCATGATTCTGTTTATCTTCACCCTCCTCTTGTGCTTCGCGGGGAGATGATGACATTCCGCCTAAAAGTGCGCGATTCAGAGGGTCAAGTTCTTGAAGAGCAAATTGGGGATTAGAACGCGTTGAGATGGAACTGGTTCAAGAAGAAGAGAGAAAGTGGGGGGAAGACTGCGAGGACCGGCTTTAATGAACAAATTGAATGCCGAATTTAGAAAAATTCGAAAATGAATTGTTGACTCGCGTGCATTTGTGAATCAAACCAAGGCTTTTAATTATGGTTTGAGCAATCTTCCTGTATATTGTAGGCTTTTTACCCCTGAATTTGGGGGGTTGTACTCACGTAATGTTGGTTGAAGGTGTGGCGAAACGGAAGAAAACCGAATTTGGGAGCGAGGAATCACGTCGCAATAGAGGAGGAAATGATGGAAACAAGGAATGAGTTTGTCGCACATGGAAATCCTAACAGGAAAAACCCTAACATCCTATTATGGCAACAGAGTTTCTACATGTTCCCCTGCTCCGCCCCGTTATTTTCCGCTGGTATAAATTCATGCGTATGATTTAAGAGATAAAATACTCTACAGCTTATCTCTGGGAGAAATGGGACTGCTCGAGAGATGAACAACCGATACAATTTGCAAATTGTCACAGAGCTGTCCACTATTCCATGATACACCCACAATCGCTTATCCAGACTGGGTTATACCCGATATGGCAGTTTGCACCCACAGCCGCGGAGATGCGGAGTCCAAATCGCCGGACTTAGCAACCGTTATGCTAAGTAGTATAATGCTGTATATAACGCAGTATATTACTTACCAGTACTCTAAGTGCGCCACTGGGCTGTTCTGCTCTTAGTCTCATGCGCACGCTCTTTTCCATATTAACTCTGGTGGTTACCATTGACGCCGCTCGCTTTCTACATTCCATACCTGAGGACACGTATGCATTCCCAAAATTTCGAGTGACATTTCTCAATAGTTTGCCGCTCATCAATGAAACTGCAGAGAGATGGCTAAAGGACGGTCTTCGCGGTGGTGAACTTGAATTCTTGGATCAACCCTGGAAGGAGGATAACTGGCCTTCCCATACAAATCGCAAAGAAATTGACAGCGGACAACCTCCGTCGGACGACATTTCTATGACTGATGTATATCTTTTGTTTCTTCTCGTACCAGAACATCGCTCAGTGTTTCCCATTGTGTATATAGCCATCATCTGCAGCAGTCGCTGACTACTCCCTGGAACACATGAGAATAGGTCCAAATGACTCTTATCTCTGCCTTATACCGAAACCGATGGACAACATACCTTCTTCATCGGAGGAGGATATGCCCGAATCAGAAATGTCACCTGCACGGAGCTGGTCTCTTCTTCAGCCTTTGTCGGGAACATGTTTATACGTGTGTTACTCTTCTGAAACACTTAGTTCAGCTTAAAACTTATTGAACAAAAAAAGCACCGCCAGGGATGGTTTACATATTCTTACTGCCATAACGAAGAGATCCGTCAGTTCAAAGAAGCTGTTCAGACAAATACCCATGTTGCAGGTAATTATTCTCGACTATTTACTAATAATTCTGCGAGAGGGACAGCTGTTATCACCACCTTACACTCCGCTCAAACTCCCCGATTCCTTTCAGCCCCCAGCCTTCCTTTCGATCGTTCTATTTGAATTTCTGACATTTGAGTCCTTTCATCCTTTCTGATTGATTTTCTTTTACTTCAGGGGGGTATAAACCCGAAGAGGACCCCGAGGTCAGTGTCACACTATTTATCTGGCATGATTACAATTTGACGACTTTGACAGTGGGAATCGTACACGTTGGGCAAGGCACCGAAACCAGGTGCCGACTTAACTCTCGCGGAACAAGACGCTCGTGCCGCCAACCTCGAGCTTGCGCGCTTTGCCGGTTCACGGTATCTCGTTCAGCGATGGGGTGACGGGACCCTATGCGACAAGACCGGCAAAAGTCGGGAGGTCGAAGTCCAGGTGAATCAACACCTGATTTACTCTTACAATAGCTATGACAGCCAGTTGATGCCACCTGTTGATGTTCCCAGTTTCATTGCTCCATGACGATGACGGATACAATACTATTTGTCAAGGAGGCCAAAACTTGTTCGTACGTGCTTGTCGTGCATACACCACGTTTATGCGGCGAACCTGGGTTCAAATCACGTCGCGAAACAAGTGAAGAGTCCCCGATCCGCTGCCGCGAGATCGTGCATTCTATGCCTGACCTACGAGATAATATCCCGGATGCGGACCACCCGCTCAAAATCCCCCTCCGAACGACAGTTCTACCACCTTCTAAGGAGGAAACCAGTGAGGCTGAACGTAAGGATAAATTATATAGCGAGCTTCTGCGGGGAGCGCTGGAAGCTATTATGGCAAGCAAAGATGGAAAACTGCAACCAGGATTGGTGGAGATCGAAGAATTATCTGACGATAAACAGGTAATAGTGGAAATCTTGGATGAAGATTCCATGACGGAAGGTCAGGTCGAGGCCCTCGATAAACTTACGGGTGCACTCCGTGCTGCTGGATATGACATCAAGGGTGAAAGGCGCGGAGAAGAACACGGGGGAAACAGGAAGGAGGACAAGAGGAAGGAAACGGAGGCTATGCTGACTGTACGTGATGAGCTATAGATGAAGCGCAAATTGTGCTGCAATTATAAAATGTACAATGTCATTTCTCCGTAAAATGCCCATTGACTATCAGAATTAATACACATATTTAGGGATTGTATATAGAAAAAAAGGCACTTCCAAAGTGGGGTCCAGTGTTCAACTGCTCGAAAAAAAAGTCAAAGCAGGCATCTGAGTGTCATATCTAATGGGAAAAGGGGGCAATAGATACAAAACTGGATCGTTAACAGATGGACATGATAGATGACGTTGACGTGAGTATATATAATATGTAGGTTCCTGAAAAGTTGGACCTGACGAAAAATAAGCATGCGAAGGCGACAAGCGAACCGCGACAAAACGTATAGACTGATGGGGTTGCTAAAAGAATTTTCGCTTGCTGTGCTTCTTCTCGTCCAATACCACCTTTAGATGCAAGTGGCTAGGGACGACGCCGATCCTCGAACAAGGAACGATGCTCTTCAACCACTCGTCTCCGTCGTCCTCGTCTTCCGGATCGCAATCATCGTGATCTACACAATGACCTCCAGGTAGCGTCTCAACACCAGAAGCTGGACTCCCTTCCCGCCTTGAATGCTGAGTCTCGCACCCACACAAAAGCCCGCTTGTCTTTCCTCTGCCCTTCAAGAGGTCTGTCAGCGTACAACGGGACGTCGGCTCCACAAACAACATCCGGCGTAGCGCAGGACGCGTTTCCCGAGGCAAGAGCCGAAATATGGATTCGGCACTGCCACCAGGATACGTCGACACGCTATCCGTACGCTGCCGTCTCTTGTGCTCTACGGGCGTAGGAGGCGGGGGTAAAGGTTCCGCAGGACTCGCGACCACCACCATTGGAATGGACCCTTCCATCACCGAGGCCTTGTCCCTCGCCTGAAGCGCAAGCTTCTGGGCGTCGGCGGCGAGGGCTCCGAACGTGAGTGATCTCGCCCTTGGTTGTTTCGTCGCGGTGGGAATATTGGGAGTCGATGCGGTAGTTGTAGGCCTTCTAGTTATAGGCGGAGGTGAGCCGTCAACAAAACGAGAGATTGGGCTTGGGTTGGCAGGTAGCGATTCTGTTGAGTAACCTGGTCGGGCAAACTTTAACACGGAAGGATCCATCTCTGCTGGGCTTTCCGACTTCCGGATGGGAACATTGGGGAGCGTCACGCTGCTTTGCGAAGTCAGCACAAGTGGCTCACTATCCCGGAGGGTATCCTTTAGTGGGGGCGTGCCAGAGACATCTGATGCCATGCCTTTGGCGACAGCAGTAGGTGTAGTAAAGGGAGAGGACCCGATTGTGTGACTGACAAAACGTGATGGGGGATCGGTAATTGCGGTAGATGCAGAATCGACATCTGATGCCGATGTAAGGATCGACGTCGTCTCGGATGATGTGCTAGTCGTGCTAGACGATCGGTCTTCTGAATCTTGCGAAGTCCCAGTACTCGATGCCCGTTCACGTAACGGTGGTTTTCGAGGGGTAGTCAATGACGAGGGTGCAGTCACTCCCCGGAGCGGAAATTTACGAGTGTCATCTTTGTCAAGGTCGGAAAGTTTGTTGTGGTCCCGGTAGTCGTTGCGGTCCTTGGACGACTTGCGAGATGGCTTCAGGGATAGGTCAGGGTGAGCGTGAACAAAGGCCCTGAAACTGGGATCGGTTTTCGGATCGGGAATCTTCCATGGGAATCTTCTTAGGATCATGCACATGAAAATGATGGCTACGCTCCAAACATCAGTCTTTCTGGGGTCATAAGATTGGTTGTTGAGGACCTCAGGGGCGAGGTAGGGGTCACTGCCCACGACACCGGTAGCAGGAGTATGAGCTTTACCAGGATAATGAAATACGGTAGCGGTGCCGAAATCGATGAGCTTGACGACGTTGTCTGGAGTCATGACGCAGTTGTCAAGCTTGAGGTCACGGTGTGCAAGGCCCATTTCGTGAAGATATTCGACACCTTCGCATATTTGGCGGAATACGCAGTAGATCTCAGGGCGGCACATCTTGGCAGACATGACGACGCTAAAGAGATCAAATGGGGCGTACTCCATTACCTAAAGAGGCAAGGGTTGGAGCCGAGCTTGAATGGGGCCAACTCGGTAGACTCACCTCATAATAATGACCGTGGTCGGATACGATGTCAAGGGTGTTGATGATATTAGGGTGCTTGAGAGTGGAACCCACACAAAACTCTGCAGTAACCTTTTTCTGATACTCTTTTTCACTCTCGCCAGGACGTTTAGATCTAAACTCTTTGGCAGCATAAACAGAACCACCATTCTTTGCGCTAGCCTTTATGAGGCGGACAGTTCCTCCAGCGCCCGTACCGAGGACACGGCCCAGCTTGCCGTACTTTTTTGAAAGATGAGCTTGGGTGGCATCTTGTAGTGAGAGAAAGTTGGGTGAGGGAGAGGAGGAAGGACGTAGGGTATTATGGTGGTTATTGTGGCTGAGATCGGAAGCAGGTATGGAAGAGCGAGTAGTTGAGGATGGTGAACGAGAGCTTCCATTAGAACTGGCTTTGGAACTTCGTTTAGAGCTTAGAATAGAGGAACGAGAAGGAGAGGGTGTTCGATCCTTTGGTTGCTTGACATCTTTGCGAATGAATGAAGACAACCTTCCTCTTTGCGAATGATTTGTGGTAAGTTTTGTTGGCTGTTGTGGTATTGGATCTACAGCGAGGAAAGGACTTGTTATTTGTGGAGGGTTATGATGAAGGAAACGTTTTAGATCATGAAGAGGCATTGAGGAGAAAGAAGAAGACTTTGGGGAGGAGGAGGAGGAGGATGACATGACCATAGCACTGCTAGACGCTACTTGGTCCAATGATCACGGCAGTTGTGATGACAGCTGTGTCTTACTAATCCCGGCAAACATGCCGGGATAATATACGATCTCATCTCATCACCGACTCCCGCCCCCTATTCTCCCGATTATCCCCGACCACTGCACCATGCTATACAACCCAAGCCTTTTCCAGTCTCTTCTTCGCATCCTCACTTGCTTGGCTTTATACTCATCAACCTTCGTATTCCGACTCACCGGATCCCATGAGCCAAGCCCTACTTAATTACAACATCGCCGCAGCATCTACCATCTACCTGGATTTGCATATAAGAAAATCCCAACGTTTTTTTTTTCATGGCGCGAACGCCCAAAGTCACAGATCTCCATACCAAGATCTCCGGTAAACTTTAATGGTATACCGGGCCGATCATATTCCATGCCGAGGTTTTATTATATGACGCGCTCCAGTACTGACTGCTCCTCGGACAATCTCTTTAGACGATTCTGAACATGAGCTGGCCGAGCCTTTTGCCCAATGTCATACAAATCAATTATCAAGTGGGAAAGAAAAAAAAAAAAAACAACAGCCCCGCCCCCTTTCCTTACCCACTTGGCTATCCTTGGTCATCTGCCTCACGCTTCCGCTTCATCTCTCTTGACACTCTATGTTGCGCTGCCTCGTGCTTCGCAAGTTCCACAGGCACCTTGGATACAGGGCTTTTTGATATCTCTGTGGAAGAATCAGGATCAGCTACCTATCACCCAAATGACTCAGGAACAAACCTTGCTTGAGGTCGTACCTGATACAAAGATAACGGCTCTCAGTATTTGATAAAATGTTCACAAGAAACAGTACCCACATGACTTCGTCGTCATCGTTCGTTAGGAATGTAATCGAAGTTCCCAGTTTACCAGCACGTCCAGTTCGACCTGATGGCATCATTATCTTATCAGAACACCCCATGTGCATAATAGATTCGTGATCCGTACCAATTCGGTGCACATATGCTTCAATACTCCCTGCCATCTGAAAGTTGATGACGAGACTCACGTCTTGAACATCGATACCACGCCCAGCAAGATCAGTGGCAACGAGCACATCAGATTCTCCGCTCCGTAAAGCTTGTAATGAGGCTTCGCGCTGTTCTTGATTCTTCCCGGAATGTAACGTCGCTGCATTCCACTGGGAAAAAGTCTATCAGATCAGAACCCAATTATTAGTGGATGGTGATATTACCCCGGCTCGTGAAAGATCCTTCGCAACCATATCTGCCGTCTTTTTCTGATTGACAAATACAATGATTGGAGACGCATATTGGCCACTGTTGAGGATTTCGAGCAATCGTTGCCTAAAGCAGTCCATCAGTACTCGTAAATTAAATTGTAACAAGACCAACTTTTTCTTCTCATCTCCAGTAACAAATTCGACACGCTGTTCCACAGTGTCCACTGCTCGGCCCGCTTCACCGATGGTGATGACGGCTGGTTTCCTCAGATATTTACGCGCCAGGCGTTCGACTGCAGGCGGCATAGTCGCAGAAAACAATGTCGTGACTCGTGTTCGGCCCTTCTTAATCATCGTCTCACCATCCACGTCCATTTGCTCACCCAACTCCTCTCCTTCCATAGTTTCGGAAGGAAGTTTATCCAAAATGAATGTAAGATCAGCCTCAAACCCAAGATGCACCATCCGATCGGCCTCATCCATGACCACATATCGGCATTGGGATAGCACAAGAACGTGTCGTTCTATGACATCACGCAGACGACCTGGTGTAGCGATAATAATCTCCGCGCCTTCTCGCAGATTGAACTGCTGTTCTTCGACAGATCTCTGTGTACGTGCCGTCAGAATGGATAGTAATCTGAGAGCTGTGCTAAACTCACTCCTCCCACAATAGAGACACATTTGAACTTGAGCGGTGACGCAAATTTATTCGCTTCGCTCTCTATTTGCTGAGCTAACTCGCGCGTGGGCGCCATTATTAATGCATACGGACCCAGATGTCGGTTTTCGTCTGTAAATCGCGGCAATCCTTGTATAAACGAAAGCATCGGGATCACGAATGCTGCAGTCTTTCCAGAACCTTTCGGAAAGTGAATAGAGATATAAAATAAAGTACTGTCGGGACACGCACCTGTTTCAGCAATACCAATTATATCACGATTCTGCAACCCAATGGGAATGGCTTGTCGTTGAATGGGTGACGGTTCTTTGTAGCCAATCTTCTCGATACATTCTAAGATTAACGTAGGGATGCTGGATTCGGTCCATGAACGAAGTGGGTGCGGAATGTGACCACCTACAACAGATTCGGACAACCACAGATAAACTGGAAAGGAATGACGAACCTCTGGCGGATATACTGAAGTCTTCTCTAAAGATACGCCAATCACGATCCTTCATCTCCTCGAGAGGCTTGTCGGTCCAATGTCTCTCGTCCAACCCAGATTTCGCAGCTCTCCTACGCTCCAATGAATCAGCAAGATGAGGATCAACCGATATCTTCCTTGTCCCACTGCCGCCTCCATCGTCCATCCCTGCAAGCCGGCCCCGGCCAAACATCACTTGTGCACCCTGCCTATTGCTTCCTACCGCAACAGGCGAGTCTTCTGCAAATGTGTCGTCCTGAGCATCCCAGTCGAACACAAATTTCCGGTCGTTCATCTTTCGAATCTTGCGCTTCTTCTTGTCGACGCCGAGATAACGAGAACGGATGGCAGAGAGGTCGTCGTCCGTCATGGGCGGAACGAATGGGGTGGACGGTTCGGGTAAGGTATTGGACACCGAAGCTGGGACGGGGGGAGGAGGCATGGAGGACGAGCCATTCGCAGAGCCTTTACCTCTGCCTGCGCGGGGCCCAGTGGGTACATTTTGGTACCCTTCTCTCTGAGGGCGCCGCTCCTCTTGTTGTTGAGGTGGTGGTGGCAGGTGACGTCCTCCCCGTCCATCACGACCATCTCGGTCTCGTCTGTTATACCGGTCACCCCGATCCCGCTCTGGATGAGCATACCGGTCTTCATCTGTCATGCAGGAGGAAAGGTTATGAAACATAGAGAATAAGCTGGAACTGTACTGACATCGACCGCCACTCCCATTACCATACCTGTTAGATCCCTGATTCCGCTCCCGTTGCCTCAGCTCTTCCGCTTCCCGTTCCAGTGCCTCCCTTTCCTTCTTTGTGTTATCCTCCCTTTCCTTTTGCTCACGTATCTCCTGAGCACGTTTTGCTATTGCGAATTTAGCTCGTTCCTCTTTTGAAAGGAATTTGGGCTGTGTTTGTGTGTTATTAGAATGGAGAGATTGCGAAAAAAAGCAGAATACCGAATACCTTGGAAGCTATTTCTTTGTCCTCCCTTTGCTTCTGTAGTAGGGATTCGATCGAGAGAGGCTCCGCACGAACCGACATAGTAGACTCAGGAAGAGCCTTCGGAATGATTCCAGCCACGTGAACCCGATCGCTTTCCTTTTCCGTAACTAGTTGTTTCTATCAAAGGCGGCGTCCGAGTCGTAGCTTTGCTTCAAGTCGAATCTCATGAACGAGGGACATCCCTCGGGGTACGACTCAGGTGCGCGATCTCCCCGCCCGGAGACACCGGAGCCATCGTCGATACAGGGGCGCAGAAATAATGGCGCTCAATTACTTGATGACGAAGGCGGAATTTCAGATCAGGCAAGTTATACAAATCGTTACTTGGTTTGGTTAAAATCGCAACCTTTCCTAACGTGTCTTTAGTTTGAAGCCTGCCTAAAACACATTTTTGGGAAATATTGCTTTCCTCGTCCTGATGTTCCTGCACCACAAGCCAACAAGCGCGTGGCTCTTTTGACCCCTCCATTAAACGCCTATTTATCTCCCGAGGGGCTTGATAACTGGGCCCGGGACACAAACGGGGTACCCTTTTCGCAGGCGACGAAGGATGAATTGGTTGAATTTCTAGATGTCAATGATGAGGGCGGACTTACGTAGGTGATCCTGCATATATTGGCAAGTTATGCGATGTCACTTCAATAATATGTTAGATTCAAGGGATTCCTGCAAATTTATCAGCTGCAAACGGAGAACGACGAGGAAGAGACCTGGCGCGATCTGGTGAATTAGACATTTGTACCACCCTGTGCCATAACTAATAAACAAGTATTCTAGTCAAGCCATGGCTTTGACCGGGCATTAAAACTGGTCGCCACTCGCAGAGAAGACACGTAGATCGTTGGAGGTGATTCAGGAACTGCTTTGTGAGTCCCGAATACCGGAAGGCTGTGGAATGATTGTCCTGATTCTTTACATGTCCTATGATCCTAGGGTGCCGCCAACGGTGAGCCCAAAAGAACAGCAGTAGGATACCAACAAAAGTAGCCGTGGAGAGGATTGTACAACGAAGGAATGCCTTGACACCACAATGTGACGAAATTGACGATCTATCTAGTTAAGTGTACAGCGCAGTACACTACATGAATGCTTATATTCTCTCCGGGGGCATGATGCGGCCGTTGATGCACTCGATCTGAAATTGCTCGGATTCCAAGTTGATCTGCCAAGATTACTATTGACAGACCCGGAAAATGTGTCTACTGCTCTCGAGGTAAAGTCATCTTCCATATCTCAATGCCATCCCACTCTTCTTTGGCCCACGCGACTCCGCCCTTCTCCATTGCTTTTACCAGTCTCCTGTGAGGTATCCGAACTACAAGAAACCCCCAGGTGGTCCTGGCTTCTGAAAGAAGGTTGTCGACAAGTGCGGGGTCACGGCGTTCAATACAAATATATATTGGGGGTGAACGGGAACCAGTGGATGTAGTGACTGACAGCTTGCAGAGAGCGTAAAGGGTGCGTAGAAGGGGTTGGACGAGGGAAGGTAGGTAAACAGTGTCAGCAGCGCAAATGAGATCGTACGGCGGATTTAAAAGGTTTATGCTGTCGGATGATTGAGATGGAGATGAAGTATGCTGAGAGGAGATGACCTTGTCATTATCCCAGAACCAATCATGCGGGGGTACAGTCCAGTCAAGTTCCCGAATCTGGATAATCCCCGAGGAAGGCGATAAATTGTTTTGTATGTTTGTGGCAAGGACAGTGGAAATGACATGGGGAATATCCGTTGCAAGAACATCCCAACCGAGGGAGCTCAAGGCGAGGCTGTCATTAACTCTTATTGAAAAGAAGAAAACACCAAAGTAAGAAGCGCACGCAGTCAAGCCTATGCCACTTCCTAGCTCGATGACTCTAGGAGGACATGAAAGATGAGAACGTTTTGAAATCAGAGTGTGGTGAATATGAGCGAGATATAATGAAAGACACTGGGCGCCGAGCCACAAAGCTGTGCCATTAGATTGTCCATCATCTCGTTGAGAAAGAAAAAAAGCAGAAGATGAATAAGGGAATGGGTATTGGAGGATTTGAATATGTTTTGTGAGGTGAGCAGGGAGCATGCCAGTGAGCATGCTGTACTTGCTCACCATTGACACCACTGGCATGTACGACCACGCTGTTCCCACGTGTTTTTACAAAAAGTTGAAGATCGGCCACGGTGTTGAACAAGAAAATGATTGCTTGTGCTTGTGCTTTGCCCGTACTTAACGTTGGTGCTTAACGTTGGTACTTGTTCAACTAGTCTCGCTCTAGACTTGCCCTGCCAACGCCGTGGCCTCTACTGCCTTCTTTTCTCTCTTGTTTTCTTTTTATTCGGTCAGACCTTTTCACAGCCTCCCCGACTTGCTCGCAGGATGAAGGCTTTCTTTCATCGTCTTCATATTGGAGGTAGCACAAAGGATAAGGACAGAGATCCTATCCAGAAGGAGAAATTTCCTCCTCTTCGTTCTTGGCCTCCAGAAGAACCTCAGAGAGCAACTTCAACTCCAACTTCCTTTTCAACCTTCAAACCCCTGCCTGAACTTGCGCATCCTCAGTTATCCCCGTCGCTCTCTACTCGTCCATTACCACTTGTTGGGGAATCAGGTCAATCTCCAGCGCCGACTCCCACACCTGCGTACTCTTCTCCGCCTCCCTCGAGCGCACCCTTCTTGCCAGATCCTGCAACTGCTCCCGCGTCTGCCCTCTTAGATCAAGACTCTGCAGGTCGTAGCTCTCGCAAAACTACTGACCCGAGTGGTAATGCAACTGCTGCCAGCGATGTGCAGAAGAAGGTTGCCTTTATATCCCCTCCACCTACCCCAGTAAATGTGGATCGTGCCTTGCCTGATGCACCTGTTGTAGGCCTCCCATCTGCTGCACTTCCTCTGAAGACCACGTTGTCACGCTTCCAGGCTACACATGGGAAAGAGCCTCGTGGCTCTATATCTACAGCCGCATCTTCATCTAAGACCGATGTTGGAATACCCATCAACAAGCCTGCCCAGAAGGCAGCGTCCACTCGTGCAACATCACCGTATCTCAATAAACCAGGTGAAGGTGCTTCTGCTGCATCTCTTCGATCCGGAACACCGTACTCTCAGATGTCAAACAACAGCAGCGGTAGCCGGATACTCGCTGCCCAATCATGGAGTGAGGTCACGGAGGAAGACCTGGTATCTAATTTAGGATCGCGAGAACGTACGCGACAGGAAGTCTTATTTGAAATCATCTCCAGTGAGGAGAGGTGGGTTGTATTAAGATATAAGTCTTTGTCACTCTGCTCATCCCTGTTGTAGATATGTTCAAGAACTAACCAAAATGAAGGACACCTTCATTGATCCCCTGCTGCATCCGTTTGCAACGTCTACTAATATCCCTCCTTTATCGTCTACCCCTAATCTGGATTATGATTCTTACCGCGCTGATTCTCCCACTGAGTCCGGCGACCACCTACCGCCCATCGCAGCTCGCTTCATGTCACCTACGCCGTCAATGGGCCCCCCTCTTGCATCTGCAACATCTTCGGTGCGCAATAAGGACGCACCCAACATTGACGGCGAATCAGTGGACACCGATGATGACTATGAGGGCGACGATCAGATCGGAAGGACAATAAGCCCAGTGTCCAAGAACGGTCATTCGCGGTCTCCGTATCGAGCAACTGCCACAAGAACGCCGGGACGGGGGACGGGGCCGTCAGTCCCGTTTCCCTCTCGATCGCATCAATCATTGCCACACCCTGGACGTAACCAGATGTCAGCATCAACTCATTCCCTTGGTCGTCAATCTGCCGCCGTCGACCGAGAGCGTGAACGGGAGCGTAAGCACAGTGAGGAGTCTCCTCAGAAAACTGGGGTGTTGCGGAAGTTCAAGAAAAGTCAACCATCACCAGCTACGATCTTTGGTAACACACTCGCTCCTCATCAGCTGCCTGAAGATCTTCGTATATGTTTAGAAGTGGTTGACAGTGGTGTGCTTGACGGACACAAGAGATTATCAGAGGCGTTGAAGAAGCGGTACGACGACCAGTTTCCATTGGTCCGGTCGCTCGCGGATGTGTTTGTCTCAAATGTTAGTTTCCGTCCTTCTGTTTTTTACTCTATGAGCTTATGTTCCATGGCAGTCCGACATATTCCATGGATATGCCACTTATGTTCTCCATCTGGAGCGAGCTCTGGAGCAGGTCGATGCTGCTTTGCAAAACGTAACCACGAAGAAACCCAAAAAGCAAGATGCGGGTGAGTGGCAGAAAGTTTGCAAATTTCTCCAGAAGTTGGAGGAGGATGCGTGTGACAAGGGTGAGACTGGTCTTGCCATTACACTGTCCAAGCCCTTCCAGCGCCTTCTTAAATACCCTCTTCTCTTCCAAAATCTATTGTTCCACACGGACCCGAGCACATTCGAGTATGAAAGCACGCTGCAGATGGTTGCAGAGGTTGAAACAATTGTGCGAAGCATTGAAGACGAGAAGATTCAGAAGGAGGAGCGGGATAAAACCCGTGATGTTTTCGCCCGTATTGAGGGACTGGACAAGGTCAGGCAACTGGCGCTGCCCAAGCCCTCGCGTGTGCTTGTAGAGGAACGACCATGTACACCTGGTGTGAGTCCTTCTGATTCTTCAAAGCCTTCATCGCCACCCCCAGTCGTGAATGCGAAAGGAGTTAAGACCAGGTCATCATTCAAACGGCTCAGTGATGTTCTTCACTCGGGCAACAGCGGAATTGGAGGGAAGAAAGACCTGTGGTTTGTTGTTTTCAACGATGTCGTTCTTCAATGTCAAAGGACGGGGACGACATCCTTGCCGTTGGTTGCCGCAACAACTTCCCGAACAAATTCCTTACCGGAATTCCAAGGCAAAGCAAAGTACGCGACTACTGGCCGTAGAAATCAGCAAACCAAGCCTAGAAATCTGTACAAGTTCATCAAGGTTAGTCTTCTACACACGGTTTCTTTGTTATTTTTATTTTCAAAAATACCAGATTGAAACTTGGGCGATCGGAGATGTCATGCAACCTAGAGAGGGTGTCGTATCTATGGAGGAGTAAGTTTCTTGTATGTATAACGCTCCAACTGATCCAACCTACAGCGTTGTGCGATCTCGGGCCCAAGCACATACTAGCCAGCCTAGAATCGTTCCTCTCCCTGATGACGATGAGGATGGTGGCGACTCTGACGACTCTGACAAGAAGAGCAAGATGAGCTTCTCTTACTGGGGTGCTGACAAGGTGACGGTCCAAAAGCCCATCCTCAAGGGCCGAACCGGCGGTCCCCACGTTCGGCGAGGTGGCGCAGCAGCATCTTATGGCAGAGAATCCTCTGCCAACGCCAAATTTGGCACTCGCCTTGTCTCTGGCGATGGCTCTCCCAGTGGACGGCCGGCCAGCCGAAGGACCCAGATGACCACCCCCACTTCTCGGCGACCGCCTCAAGCAGAGGAGAGTCCCAATTATGCGAAGGCGACGGTGACACGACCGGCGTGGGACACCAGTACCAGGGCACAGCATCAATTACCTTCGAAACGCCCTCGGAACACGTCGCAAACCAGCGCAGCCACAAAAGTGGCATTACCTGCGAAAACGCTCGCATCCCCTGCTCCCTCAGAAGACTCCGGGGTAGGATTATACCGACAGATGCTTGCAAATGATCCAACTCTGAACAATTCATGAAATCGTAAACTGACTGCATCCGCCATATATCCACAATACAATATTACCCTCATTATTATTTTATCGTCTTTCGTTGATGCCAAGTTTATCTGCTCTGTCCGTATAGTAATTGTTGTTTATACCACTCTCGTTTCCATCCTTTCATTACCTACAAGTTGTTGCATATGAACATCTATATCCTTCATTTTTCCTCTATATACATGGCATACCGGATTGCAGATGTACCATTACAACTTTCTGGATCTCTAATCAGCGTTGTATGCCGCGTTATGTATGGCGACACTTCGTCCGCTGGGATCTGCTGCGCAGCCCCAGTCGCCTCGGGGTATCCAGCTAGCGTTGAATTTGTGAACATAGAGATTGAGTTTAACACAGGAAGGCGTACCGAACAGCAGTTTTTGTAGCAGTTTCTGAAGAATACAGACCTAGGTGGTCCGAGTCCAGTATAACGTCAACACTGAGAGGAGAGATACTTACTATTAAAGATATCTCTAATAAAGAATGCTTCCTTGGTATCAGGTGTCTCCTCAGGCCATCGTTCAGCTCGTTTGGCGAAAGCGTCGTCAGAAACAACCGTGGCTGCATGTTCTTTCATCCTGGAATGGCGTGAAAAGCAGGTACTGATTAACAAGGCTTTGTCTTACCCATCAATCCACGAGTACCCCACACCATCCGAGAATTGTTCCTTTTGTCTCCAAAGGATGGAACGAGGTAAATATGGCTTTAGCAGATAATCAGACGGGTTTTACAACTTGAGTATGGACAGTTTCTCACCTTCCCATCAGGCGAACAATCAAAAGCCTTGCGGAGGATATACTATCAAGAGAAGGTAAGGAGAGTACTGATATTGGAGCTATTCAAACCTTCTCCATTTGGGGGCAACCATCTTCATCCATTTCCTGCATAGCACCTTTTTGAAACATTTTTTCCTTTGGATCAATATTCATAGCAACATCCAAAAACGCCTTGTCGAGAAAGGGTACACGGGCTTCAAGACCCCAAGCCATAGTTGACCTGAGCATCAGAATATCATTCAGTGCCTACCATATTGATTCAAAGAGAACCCACTTGTTGGCTCGAAGACAGTCAGAAGTATGCAAGTTTTTGACGCGTCTAACACACTCTTGATGAAAGGATTTACTGTCAGGCGCCGCGTGGAAGTATAGATATCCTGAAAAGAAGTACGGTCTGTGTCCAAAGACCAGAATTTCACCAATTACCTCCGAACATCTCATCACTTCCTTCACCACTAAGCACCATTTTGACTCCCATGGCCTTGATTTTTCGACTCAGAAGATACATCGGAGTACTGGCACGAACAGTGGTAACGTCATAAGTTTCCAAGTGATATATCACTTCTGGAATCGCATCTAATCCTTCCTGGACTGTGAAAACATATTCGTGATGTACGGTTCCAAGAAAGTGTGCTGCTTTCCTAGCTGCCAAGAGATCTGGCGAATTTTCCAGACCGATAGAAAATGAGTGTAGCTGTGGCCAAGCAGCGAGAGTAGCTTAACAAGAACGTGAGCGATTGGAAGCCAGGCCAGAAGATTGACTTGCCTTGCTCGTTTAAAAGACTACCATTTTTTGGAGTAGATGGTCCACTGGAAACCTCCTGGAGTTTCTTTTGTCGAAGTTCATATTGCGCCTGGGCAATTCTTTCGGTTTCTCTAGAAGCAATGGCGGCAATTAAGCTGCTATCCAGGCCTCCACTAAGAAGGACCCCATATGGCACTTCTGACATTAATCTTTTGCGTACAGCGGCTTCTAATGTCTCTCGGATTAAAGTAAGGTCCGCAGACTTGTTAGGTATAACGGCTTCGAGTATTTCGTTGTCTCCGTCCCACCATGCGGGTTGGTAATATCGAGACGTGGACTGATCGGAGCTATCATATACATGTCCTGGAGGAAATGATACGATTTTATCGCAGTCGTCCGCCAGGGCTTTGAGTTCAGATGCGAAAAAAACAGCTCCAGGGCGTTCTGAGCTCCAGCCTTGATACAGCGTAGTTATCCCGATCGGATCTCGCGCAGCAATGATCCTGGAGGGGGAAACTGATTCGTCCAGAAGCACAAAAGAGAACATGCCATCAAGGAGGTTGCAAAGGTCCTTGTCATGTTTTCTGTACTGGAGAAATATGGATGATTTGAATTTCAAATGGTGAGTCGACGTTAAATACATACCAACGGAATGATAACCTCACAATCTGAGTGAGTTTTGAACGTCACGTCAGGCCCGACACTTGCACGTAGTGCAATATGATTATAAATCTCGCCGTTCACAGCGAGAGTAATCTTTCCGTCTTGACTCGTTAAAGGCTGGGCACCGGTGTCTGATAATAGTTGAGCGGGAAGAACGAAGAATGGTGCAATAGCTTACCAACACCGACAATGGCAAGCCGTTCGTGCACGAGGATACAGTCTTGGCCTACAAAACATCCAGACCAATCTGGACCGCGATGGCGAAGGCGTTTGGATAGCGCGATAAACCGAGCTCTGTCGTTGGAGGGCTTTTCGAGACCGTGAACAGCTAGAATTCCACACATACCTGAGGAAGACACGGGGGATCTGAAAATTTAGGACCACTGGTGACTCATGTTGTTAGATAAGATAAGATTTATCTAATCTAAGATAAGACAAGAATCCGCAGGCACGTGGGTATATCTATTCTGGACTGAATCCGCGCTTGACCTTGTGAACTTGTAATGCCTTGAGTCGCAGCACCTTGTTCAATCTTTGGTAACACAATCATGTCCACCAGAGATAGACTCGCAGCTTCTAGAGTGAATTCTCATCCATCCTTTGCAACTTAAATATACTGACTATTCTCAAGGCTCAGCGACAACAGACTGCAGCTCCCGCCCAGGCGCACGAAATGTCGAATTTGGGCGCTCATCCTCTCACCAATGGCCATGAATCTGGACCAACATCAACTTTCTTGACTGAGGTGAGCAAAATTGCAGAGCCATGATGGTGATCTCACTTGTCTACCCAGGTTGCTTCCATCCAGGATGGCATCGAGCGAATCAACATCAACGTCACAAATATATCTACACTCCATGCACGCACTTTGAATCTTATGGACTCTGGGAGAGATGTGGACGCTGCTCGGCTTGACGAACTTACGGCAGAAACACGTAATGTAATCAACAATCTGAAAGAAAGAATCAAAGCACTGGATCGAGAGCCCATGGCGGCGGATGCGCAGATGCGCAGAAACAGGGTCCGTCCTATATATTGTTGTAATTTGTTCTAATTCATTTGAAACCGGTATTTTAGACAGCTCTTGTCCGCTCCAAGTTCTTTGAAGCGATACAGAATTATCAGAAGGTTGAACAGGAGTACCGTGCTAAGTCAAGGCAGCGAGTAGAACGGCAATTAAGAATCGGTATTGCCGAACAAGGCTTCTCAATGTTCCAGTTTCTCACAATATTTGTCAGTCAAGCCCGATGCAACCCCTGAAGAAGTTGCTGCCGTAGCAGAGGGTGGAGGGCAACAAATTTTTGCTCAAGCTGTGGGAGACTGTCTCTAAGATTTGTTATGTCCTTGGTTGACAAACCTCGACAGCTTACCTCTTCACCTCGGTATGGAGAATCGCGAACCGCCTACCGTGAAGTGCAAGAGAGACAACAGGATCTAAAGAAAATGGAACAAACTCTGGGGGAACTCGCCCAGCTATTCATTGACGTAGGTGACAGGGTCATTTTACAATTGGATATCTAACTGATGGATGATGAAGATGGGAACTCTAGTTGAGCAACAGGAAGAAACGATTGACAATATCGAAAGCACTGCAAAAGACGTGGAGGCGGATGCTGGTAAAGCGTACGTCTTCTCATTGGACGCTTTAACTTGGCAAGGATTTCTGATACCCTCCCCCTGCCAGTGTCAAGCACTTGGGGAAGGCGGTTATACACGGTCTGTATAAATGTGTGTCGTGCTGGCTTTCACTGATCGGTTCATACAGCACGCTCGTATCGAAAGGGGCGCTGGATATGTTTTTTCGTACTCCTCTTCGTGATCGCTGTCCTCGCAATTGTTCTAGGCGTTGTCTTTGGAAGGCACTGACAAATATTGTATGGGATTGAAGTAACGACTTTGTTATCTATCTATGTATATGTCATTGTAGCGTTAGTTACAGCTACTAATCAAGATATTAATATCATACCAGAATGTGAAGGCAGTCGTGCTCAGCCGCTCAGGGTAGACATGACACATACTTCGGATGTCAGCAGCATCACGCTTAATTTGTAAAAAGTTGTAAATAGTACTGCAAGCCCCCGCCGCTGTGCAAACCCAAACTGCTCCTGCATGGCCAACTCAAATTCGAAGTCTCAGCGGCGGCGACGAGGTCCATCTATCGAGGTCGTTGATGCTAAAGTGGCAGTTGATTTAGCCACGGCACAAACATACTCAGAGAATGTGTTCCTTTTCGTGCCCAATCTGATAGGTGGGTACTGACTTTGGTTGAGCCGTACTCATTCATAGAGTGATTCATAGGATATACGCGCATAATTTTGGCTGGACTTTCATTGCACTTCATGAGTTATCATCCGAAATACTGCACAATCGCGTATGTGATTTCGTGTCTCCTGGATGCAGTTGATGGTCAAGCTGCGCGTGCGCTGGGACAAACCTCGAAATTTGGGGCAGTTTTGGACATGGTCACAGATCGGTTTGTACCTCAACTTCAATTGAACCCATTCATGCATTCCTCATCCCAAGTGTAGATGCACAACATCCTGCTTGCTGTGCTACCTCTCTTCGGTCTATCCAAATTACGCCCTCCTGTTTCAATTCCTTATCACTCTTGACTTCAGCAGTCATTACATGCACATGTATAGGTATATTCAGCTCCTGTGCTACGCAGGATAACGTATTCATGTCAAATTTCAGCTCGCTAGTCACAGGTTCCAGGAGCCATAAACTCGTCACGAGTGACGTGAGCCGTATTCTATGGCTGTATTACAACGATTCGGTAAGCTTCTATACCCTGAATATACTATTGACAGAATTAACTTGTACACGCAGCGGACACTTTTCTTGGTATGCGCTGGGAACGAGGTCTTCTACTTGTCACTGTATCTCATGAAGTGGAACACCACTCCCATTGGTCTGCCCATATTTCCCGGGTTGACATATGCACAAGGGATGGCATGGATGAGTGGAGGTGTCTGCATTTTGAAGAATGTGATCAATGTTGTGCAGCTATGGAAGGCATCGAAGATTCTAGTTGGGGTGGACCTCGTAGAAAGACAAGAAATGAAGATGAGGAATGAGGAGTTGGGGAAGGGGCAATGACTGACTATTACTTAGTACATACTGACTACTTCATTTTACTTAGTTCGCTGTAATGGATGGAGCACGTGCCCTTGTTTGAAATATTTTTAGTGAGCAGCGATTCTGGCTGGATTGCAAGTTGGAGGTCCCGCTGAGCGATGCGGTCTCAAGCATTGTTTCGTAGGTCTAGATCCCTTCTAAAAATCCCCACACGTCTACATCCACGACCTGTACTTTCATCTTCATCTCCCCCTTTGCCTCATCGCCGGAAGGAATCGTCCCGAATCATCACTCGGGGCAAACGACTCTCGTCGTCTGCAACTAATTTATCTGCTAGCGATTTGACAAATCCTCCCCCGGAACTCCCTGACGATGGTTCAGGCGCATCGAATGGGGACGGCAATGGCTCTGACCCTCCAGCAGAAGGTTCCGAGAAGCCTAAACAGCGGCGAGCAAGATTAGCAGTGACCTCGAATAAGGATCCAGAACCTGTTCAACTACCGGACGGACTTGACATCCTTTGGACTCCTGCAGAAGAATCTTTGGAATCTGACAAGACCCACGGCCCCGCCTTACCTCCCCCCGAGATTTTCGATGACGCTCTAAATAATCTCCTCATTACCCTGCATCCACAAACCCAGCATCGCGCTACCTATGCATCACCATTAGGCCCACCTACAGAACCTACCCTTGCTCTGTACTGTCCAATAGAAGGAGGCGAGTATGTTATTGATTCTACGGTTCGAGAGCTGGCTCGTCGATCAGGAGCTGAAGTGCTGGTACTGGATGCCGTCCAACTGGCTGCTGGGGAATGGGGTCATTTTGGACCGGGTGATTATTTTGTCCATAAATTTCATCTGCGATGTAGAGCTAATCAAGTATGCAGCTGCGAACTCTTTGTCACTTTCTCGAAACCCTCTACATTTCTCACCATCACCTTCTCCTCCAGCAACAAACTCCCGTTCTCCTATGATGGACGAGGATGATGAATCAGACACGTCTCCATTCTTCTCTCAGCCACGACAAATGACTTTGACTGTGATGACCCCACCTGTGATACAAGGTCGCACAATTATTGCTTCCTCACCTCGACGAAACTCTCCTCCGAGCAAAATCAAGGTATTCTTTGATACACTGGTCAATACACCTTCAAGGGCTCTACAATCGAACACGCCATCACATCCTACCAAAGGTCGACCACGAATCGTCTATGTTCGGGATTTCCCCACACTTGCCCCATCATCATCCGCATGGTATCCACCTCTTCTTTCCGCAGTTCGTGAGCGTCGTCGGGGGCCAATATCAAGACCATCCTCTCCCGTGACAAATCCTATGACCATCCTTTTTGGAATGACGCCTTCTCTCACTCCTCCAACCTCGCTTTTCCCTCCTAGCAGTGGTCTCATGGGCTTACTCATGAGTCGCAATTCTTCGACCGCTCAGATTGCGGCGGAGCCCAAAACTGGTAGATCTGATTGGGGTGAAGGTGAGACTCCCGAGAAGGCCAGAGAAAAACGGCTTCGAGATAGACTGAAGAAGTGGGAAAAGGGCGATGCTGCGTTGTATGACGAGTTTCCAAAACTTTCCACAACTCGGGAAAGTGAAAATTTGGAAGACAAACCGGAACTTATTTTTATCGGGGGATCTCATGGGATACCAGGCTTCGCGCCCCTGATCAACGCAGGAATGCCTGGCTCACATAATGGACGCACTGAAACAGAGACCGAAGCAACCTTTTTCAGAACTTCCATTCTGGTGCCAAGTGTGCGGTCCACCGCCGAGGAACGTGTTGTCCGGGTTGCCCGAAGAAGGGAGATCAACGAACTTACGATGCGGATGGGAGTCGGTGCGGCGGGTGGCACCCTGGAGCATCAAAGTGCATTGACCATCCATGCTGATCCTTCCAGTGCAACGGGAATCTCGGACCATGGTGACACACCATTGCAGAGCGATCATCTGAGGATGTGGGAGGATTGGGGAAACAAAGTCGAGGTGTGGGCTAACGTTCGCCGAATTGCTGATCGTGCCATCGGAAACACGCTGTCTGTTGGCTCCAATTTGGAAAAAGCCACACTGAATTCCACCGAAGTGCCTTGGTCCGCTGTACATAAAGCTTGGGCTACCCACCGGTCATCTGTGGATCTGCGAAAATCTTGGCTGAGAGGCGCAACTTCATCTAATAGCATAATTCGAGAGCACGACAAAAACGAGGATGGCAATGAGGAAGAACAACAAGCTAAGCCGGATGAAGTGATAGAGAAGATCAAACATGACAGTGACCTTGATACACACGAACAGAGACTGTTGCCGTGTATTGTGGACTCCGGTGCGTCCTACTGTAGGGTATTTTGATCTGTTTAAAGGTCTCATACATAGCGTAGCATCGATGCCAACGTCCTTCGACCAGGTGCATCTTCCACCTCACACAATCGATTCTGTTCGGACAATTGTTTCTTTACCTCTCCTTCATCCTCAAGCATTCCAGCAAGGCATTCTGAAACAACACAGCATGACCGGGTGTCTTCTATTTGGCCCTCCAGGGACGGGGAAGACGCTGGTTGTTCGCGCTCTTGCCAAGGAGGCTGGCTGTCGGATGATAACAATATCTCCTTCCGATGTCATGGATATGGTACGTGCAACACTTGTCTATATAGTTCAATATTCATGGCAAATACATAGTATGTTGGTGAAGGGGAGAAACTGGTCAAGGCCGTTTTCTCGCTTGCGCGAAGACTGTCGCCTTGTGTGGTTTTCCTTGACGAAATAGATGCCCTATTTGGCGCCCGTATGCCTGCTCGAGAAAACGGAGGCGCCTTTGCTCACCGAGGGGTCATCACTGAGTTCATGCAAGAAATGGACGGCTTGAAATCTTCAAAGGACGATAGAGTGATTGTCATAGGGGCCACAAACAGGCCTTTTGATTTAGATGATGCCGTCCTCCGTCGCCTGCCTCGTCGCCTGTTAGTTGATCTTCCTGGTGAAAAGGAGCGCGAGGGTTCGTCGCACCGTTTCTTATACGAGTTTTGACTAATTTGATTGGTGCACAGAAATATTAAAAATTCTTATTCGAGATGAAATGTTGGGAGACGATATAGATATTCAAGCGCTAGCAAAGAAGACCGAAAGTTTCTCTGGTTCCGACCTCAAGCGTTAGTCCGACAACTCAATCATTCTGAAATGTGATTTACTATTTTTCTGACAGATCTTTGCGTATCGGCTGCCCTGGATGCCGTTAAAGAAAACGTTCTGCTCCCTTGGTCTACCCATCAATCGGATATCCCCCATGTATCATTAGAGGCATCCCCATCCCTATTAGAGTCCTCTTCCTCTACATCACCCTCTTATGATGAACTGCCACGAACTCGCATTCTTCGGCTTCAGAATTTCATGAAGGCATTAAAAGAGATAACACCTTCCTCATCGGAGGCTCTCGGTAGTCTCGCAGAGCTTCGAAGATGGAATGACGAGTTTGGAGAAGGACGCAGAGACAAAAGACGAAAACAAGTTTGGGGTAAAGACCGATTTGGGTTCTCCGACTCTGGGGACAGACGGGGGGATGTTGGCAGGGTTGTCTCAAATATTTCAATATCGAAAGCGGCGGAAGGATTGTAGATTCACTCCATATTACTTTACAGACAATGTGACGATCACGCTATCTTTTAGAACTGCGACGTCTTTTTTGAGACGCTTCTGGGGTGCTATTCTCCTCCTCTTCTTCATCCATGTCCATGCTTTCATTGACAGGTGCTTTTCCCTTCTTAGTCCTTTGACTCTTTCGCTTGGTTTGGGTATTCGTAGGTTCATCTTCTGGAGGTTCGTCGTCCTCACTAGCCTCTGTGCTCCTGATTCTCACTTGGCGCTTCCCATCATCCCCATCTCTGACAGCACCTTCCCCAACCGGAAGGAGGGGCTTTTCGTGTGCCTCCCTTGGCCAATCTTGACTGCACGACGGACATGCATTGTGACGTCGTCGAAAATTAGTAAAGCAATGGTGATGCATCCTTGTTTTGCAGTTGTTCGTATGACAGGCAATTCCCCGAGTGACGATCTAAGGGTAGACTTGTCAAACAGGTGTTGAAATGACAGGTATAATCCGAACCTCCAAGCAGATGGTGCATTCCAGAACCTCGTCTGGATATGTAGTCTTAAGGTATGAGTGAAGCTCGAGCAGCGAGCGTGTCGAGAGTGAGTACCGGCCTCGTCTGTATTCAAATTTAGTGTTCATGAAACGCAACACGAACTGGAACGGCGTACTTGCTCTTGAGCAACCACCCCTTCGCAACAAAGCTGCCTAGGACAACTTCGGCTTGGGTTTTGCTCATGTTTGACTTAGGCTTGATGGCACTAAGTTCTCGAAGGGCTGCAAGGGAAGAAACTGAGAATGATTCGTGCGGAGCAAGCATGATTTGTTCGATCTACCACGCAAATTCTGTTAATGCAGGGGACGTAGCATAATGCCACGAAGTCTTACAATCACTTTGAAATACGCAATTTCCCCCGGGGTGTAATCAGTAGCTATCTGGGCTATTTCATCGCCTTTCCGATTGACCTACAGGCTCTGCAGAAGAAACATGTCCATTACATACAAGGAACTTTGACACCCACCACTGCATACATTTCCTTGCCTGAGCTCTCATCCAGAACATGGCGGAATTCGAGGTCTAGATTGTCCAGTGACTTGTTGACCTTGACCACAAACGCGTCCCATTCGGATTTGTCCCTAGAATGTGTGAGTGCTATGCTTTCGTCGGCCGCTGTCGACACATTAGAGATTTGTGTCCTCCAGTATGGAAATTATTACCTTTTACCGCATCAATACATTTTCTCCAAAGAGCCTGAGCTAGGTTCTCTGAGAGTATTCCACGAGAGAAGACGGCTTGAAGAAAGAGACGTTGGACATCGGCAGAGGATACCATTTCCCTTGCACGGTGATTCGCGTGAGCTTGAACTTCGTACAAAGACGAGACGCGTTCAACAAGTTATTGACCCTTTCTTACATAATACGCGACATCATTGTCCCCATGTATTGTATGCAGAGGGTATAACAGATGGTGTCCTTAGATCTTTGGAACTCGTAATGTCTTGCTAACCATTGCCGCCGCCCATAACCCGAATATTATGCTCGCAACATGCAACTCTCCTCGTCCCCCCTCTTTGCCCCACAATGTGATAGTCCCCCATGGAATACCGTCCTGACCCGCAATCCAACCCTTCATGGTCCAATAAGATAAGATTCCAACAAGTGCAAGGGAAGAAGGAATTGGTAGTCCTTCAAAATACTTCGCTTTGCCAGCTTCGTCCTTCGGGATAAGGGCAACTGTGGCATTGAAGCGAGCAAGCCGTGCAAGACCACAGCAAATGAACCCCGTTAAAATCACCGTATCAAGGTAAGTTCTCAATCCCACCACAAATGCCAGGAGAGAAGGAGCAACACCAAACGATATCTACTGGAGGTCAGCACATGACACTAGATGGTGAAGTAATGGCCCTGCGTACCAGATCAGCCAAACTATCAAGCTCTTGACCTAGCATACTGCTAGATTTTCTCCACCTAGCCACCTTTCCATCAAAGAAATCGAACATAAGCCCAGCGAGCGGAAGCGCAAGAGCGAACCAAAGGTAGTCCACATCATTGGTTAAGAGGTAGCGAGCCGAGGAGAAAATAGAAAAGGATCCGCAGACGCCATTCATGATTGTTACAAGATCTGCAAGGCGGAAATTTCTAGAGGTTGAAAAGCGTAAGTAAATAAGTGAACAACCACGGCAGTATCTACAATGAAAGTTGGCATACCTAACGAGTGAAAAATGGCCATCTGTGTCCATGTACTGATGCAGAGCCTCACTCCCCGACTGGCGTGATGATTGAGAGTCATCCACGTTGGATTTCGTAGAAGATTTTCGTTGGCTCATCATCAGTGTTGGTCGAGACGATTCAAATTCGGGTCTGCCAACTGTACATATATCACGTGAAACATGGTATAGCTCGCTCGGGCTCTATGTTATAGTACTGCATAGTTATTCAAGCAATATATATATGTGTGTGCATCGCACACACTAGCATTATTCGACCATCACAGGATCCCCACTTTCCTGCTGTGCCTTGTGTAATTCCACGCTTCTCGCTGCATATTGGTTCGGATGCGTGACACTTTCTCCACCCCCTACTCCGTCCCCTTTTTTGACTCCAAATATCGAATGCGTCATCTCGAAAACACGAGTACATGCAACGTGGTAGTGGCCTGCCTTCACTGTCCCCATGATCTCATGCAAATCGGCCGAAGTCAGACCCATCGATGAGTAAGTTGACAAAAGCGCAGTTTGTAGATTCTCGGGTGAATAATGTCGGTACGGGCAACCGTGGTCCGAAGGCCCAGGTGACAGAATTTGTTGGCAGCTGCCATTCCTTGTCATCAGATGCGTCGTTTGAGTTGAAGTTCGCTTACCTTTTCGCAGGATAGTTCGCACGTTTACCTTCCAACCCGAAAGAGTGTCGGATGTTATACTTGTGCTCCTTGTTGAACTTATCATCCGTCATCCTGCTGAAAGATTTTCGCCAAAAGGTAACAGCTTCGTCGATCGACAAACCGAGGACCTGCGATACATAGGGACGTAAATGAGAAAACCTCCCCCCCACCATGAAGCTGGATCAAGCACCTTCAAGAATAGTCCATACTGCAATCGTCCAAAGTGCTTGAGATGATGGTCTCGGCGGAGACTTTCGTGCAAGCTCCGCATACACATTGGAAAATGCTTTCTAGCCATGTCATCCACCATTTCGGCCGTGATTTCATCACCCGAAGCTTCGCCTGCCGAACCACTCCAATCCGACGGAACACCAGCAAGAAAGCCCTGAGACAAATTGTCGAGAATAGGAATGAGGCGTGTGTCTTCATCCAGTCGAGGCAGCGATCGTGCTGTCATCTTCTCAAGCCCTCATTGAAACTGTATACCCCCACATTGGAAGATGCATACCTCGAGAGCTTTTTCCAACTGAACCTGAAATTCTTGGAACACGATACTTGATTGTTCTTTCCCCGGAACATAAGCCCAGCCGTTTTTTAGGAAAACCCTGCGTTTCTCAACAAGGTCGGGAACCCGTGTCCATCTCACCTGCATGGATGAGATCATTGGAAGTTGCTTGATACCATCCGTCGTACCTTGTAAAACTTCTCCGAGTCAAAGGATTCCGTTCTTTCGCGCTCTATCTTGGATCCTTGATAAGAGGCGAGAAGTTCTTGTCGATACTTCAGCTTTTCGGTTTTATCTACCTGAATTGAATATTGTTGTGAGCATCGGCTGCGAGTAAGAAGTCAAGACATACTGGTGTCCAATTAAAGTCTCTAGAGCTCAAAAATTGCTCTCGTTCCGCGTATCCGTCAGTCTCATATCGAATTCTAAACAACGTCGTTTCTGCCTTGACGAAGCGGCGCCGCAAATCCTCGCTACCACAACGATCAATAGACACGTTCGATCAATGCGCTAGAATGAGACGTACGAACGACAGAACGCAAGCCGTAACACATAGTGACCCAGGTGATCCTTCCTACGCTCCGAATCTCTGTCTATCGTAGCCGCAGCCGACGTATGCAAGGGAAGGTACTTGTTACATTGCGTGGTCGTCACTGACTTGAGCTCGTCCCACGATCGGTTACGTGCCAAAGAGGATTCGATCTCTGCCAAAATGCGCAGGCGATCCAATGCGCATGTCTCGAATTCTTCGAGAGTTACATCGCACAATGGTGGTTTGTCGTAACTGGAGAAAAATGACTGTGAGCTGGACACAGAAATGTTACATTAAACGAACAAGTTTAGTCTGCGGGGATATTTGAGAGCCCCATGGTTTGTAACCAGGCCTTCCTTGTCATCAAGAAAAGCTTTCCTCTCTGTGCCCTTGAACATGTTGCCTACTAAGTTCTACTGTCACTGACACGACCTGTCACGCGTCAGGTCACATAATATTTCAATTTACATAATTCCAACATAATTCTTTTTTACATTGAGTCATGTCCAACCTCACCATTCTACGGACATATGCTCACAAGAGTCCAGCAGAACTTCCGAGCTCCATACTTTTCAGTCATACATCCACATCTTTCACAATCTACGACGCTTTTCCCAAGTCGATATTTCATTTCCTCGTCGTCCCTCGTATCACAGAACCGGACAGCAGTCGTGTGGCTGACTTGAGCAGCTTGAGGTCTGTTCTCAGAAGTGACAAGGCCCGCGCTAAAACGCTGATAACGGCGCTCCGCGAAGATGCAAAAATAGTGGCAAAGGAAATAGAGACCGAGATGATGAAGCGTTATGGGTTCAAGTGGGAAATATGGACTGGGTTTCACAGCACGCCTTCCATGGAGTAAGTTCTATCTACATCATTGGATGGCGTTTAGCTGAAAGCTCATAGGCACTTGCATCTCCACGTCCTCTCCGGTGATTTGTGTTCACCCAAGATGAAAAATAAAAAACATTACAATTCATTCCAACCAAAGCTTGGGTTCTTCCTTGATATAGACAAAGTCTTGTCGTGGTTTGATGCTGAGCCATCATGTTTTGACTGTGTGAGTATGTTCGTTCACCAAGGTCGTTTTTCTCTTTCTGCCCAACCATGTTACGAAAGATCTTACGTCTTCTATTTCAGATATCGAAACTCGAGGCGAAAACATACGAACGAATCCTCAAGGAAGATTTGGCATGCTGGCACTGTGGAACAGGAATGAAGAATATGCCGACACTGAAAGCGCATCTCCAAGAGGAGTGGGATAAGCAATCAAACCAAGAAAAAGCAAAAATGGACCGTAAGAGAAAATTAGAAGAGAAACGCGCTGCATTGAACCCTGAGATTAGTGATGAGGGTGGACCACCAAAGAAAGTACGGTCAGAGGTATGACGAAACGATGAGGAGTGACTGGTAATTCCACTGTACTGTACAACTCTCATTGCATACTTTAAAAAGGGTAACACTCAAGGAATGGTCAAGCCTTTTCAGACTTTTGCACATTTGCAGCTTCTGCGCTTGCACGAAGTTTGGCTGCGCGAGAGCGCTCGCTAGCTTCACGAATTGCCCAAGTAAGTTCATAAGTTCTGACAGCATCTGCCGGCGTTCCACTATGTTAGAGCAGTTTCAATTTCATTGTGTGATGTCTGACCTTCGTACGAGCTCAAGATCTGAGCTGCATCAGGATCTTCCTCGATGTCTTCTATGATATCGATCAAGTTGGAGACTTCAGAGAAGAAAGGATCGTCATCAGGAAACCTGATAGCTTGCTCATTGTCGTCGCCAGGCCTGCGAATATAGAGAACCGGTTGCACATATGGGTTCACCAATCTAGCACACAGCGTCAGTAGAAAAAAGTAGATCCAAAAGTAAGAGCTGCACTTCAGAGAATAGCCATCAGCATAAACTTCTAATTCACAGCTGTAATTAGTTCCTTGAAGGGCTACAACGTGGGTGAAACTTCCGACAGCCCCACTATCGTACTTCCTGAAGTCATGGAATTAGAAAGCAAATATTATTAAAGTAGAAACCCACCAGGTAGCGGCAGTTACACGAGGAATCCTATTCTCAGGGGCAATTTTGCTCTCGTCGATGGATATCTTAGAGAGTTGGCCAGCGTTTTCGTCCCACTCCAGAGAGTGTGCACTGACAGTCGAGATGTCAACTTCTCCACCGAAATAGCGAGAAAGGTCACAGAAATGTGTTCCCTGTTCGACAATGGGACCCGCACTGACCGAGCAACGTTTCAAAATTAATCATGTTACTGGGACAATGTTCACCGGCCTTCGAGATTTATCCCACCAGTCTGGCTTACCAATAGCCTCGTACGCGCAAGCGTAACGTGCGATAGTTGACATGACGGTAAGATTATTCTCTTCGATGATTTGCTTCATCATCTGAACAGCTTTCAAGTATCGGAGCATATACCTACAATCAAGTAAGCACCGAATTTGAGAGAACATCGGTAAAAACACTCGCCCGATTGAACAAACAGTTTTTGAATCGCTGATTATCTTAGCGATCGCGAATGCTTCGTTAATCTCATGTGCAGGGCCTGTGGCAATGGGTTTTTCTATAAACATAGCGACGCCAGGAAAATATTTCAGGATTTGGATCTCGATATCGCGTCCCGGGCTGAGGGAACCACGGAACATAGGTGGGCTTCCTACAATGACCGCACGGGGCCTATCCTTCGGGGACATGTTCTTCACGAAATCCTCCAAGGTTTTGAATACACGGGTATCTTGGTAGGCAGATATAACAAATGAATCGCATTTCTTTTGAAGAACAGCTGTTGCACGCTCGATGGCTGGATCGATGAGCGCGACAACTTTGAGGCGTCGACCGAGTTTACTTTTAGAAAAGACGATACGTCAGACTGGTGTACTGAACCTGTCGATTATAAGCGTACTGTTCGAAACGGAAGGAGTGATTCCAAGGGCCTTCGTCCGATCCTGCGAGAATAGAACGATCAGACTTGTGCAAGAGCGATAGACGGGTAACTTACCAAACATGATGTTTCCAGCACCAATGAAAACGACGTTGAAGTCATCGGACCCGCCGACATGGCTTACTCTGCGTGAAATGTGTCAGAGCTAGAGAAAGTCATCGAAATGGGTTGAATGGATCACTCAACTTGTCCATTGGAACGAGTCTCCATGGATCAATAGACGGGCGACGGGAAGACATCCCAGATCCTCTACGGTCGGATCCACGTCGCTCAGAAGGTCTACGGCTAGACATTTATTCAGATACTAGAACTTGGAAAGGCAGGGACTGAGATGGACAGCGATAAGAGGACTAGGATGGTAGATCAAGATCGAAGAAAGGTGAAGTGATAAACCTAATTTAAAAAAATAGTACAAAACGATCATGCACTGCAGTGACTCCATATTCAGTACATTGGGGTTTCGATTCCAAGTCTACCACATCACAAAACAATATCAGTCCAAGGTTTCA
>QLOJ01002469.1:0-12151 GCA_003313625.1 Tricholoma saponaceum | reverse complement strand
ATCAAGATCGAAGGTAGATGAAGTGATAAACCTAATTTAAATAGTACAAAACGATCATGCAGTGACACCATATCCAGTACATTGGGGTTTCAATTCCAAGTCTACCACATCACAAAACAATATCAGTCCAAGGTTTCAATAGCCATAGATGGCGAGTGAAGACCATAATCGATTCCACTTCTGTACGTGATCAATAACAAAGACAGCCGCATTCAAGACGGCGGTAACCCCATTCTCTGCTGTTCCTTTCTCGCGAGCTCTTCTCGTCTTCGTTCTGCAGCCTCCAACCTGTCAGTCATGGCTTTGAGCTGTTGCTTTAGTTTCTCATTTTCCTGAGATAACTTCAGCACATTGGAGGCACGCTTGTGGACTTTGTCAACTCTGCAGAAGAGTTAATTGATTCTCCGCGTTTCGGTGCAGGGTCATGAGTTGGGGGCGGGTTGTAGCAAGAGACTTACTCGGCATTGGATGAGCCGAGAATAGAAAAGAGGTCGAGGTCTGCAGCAGGTATTTCTGGTAGAGCCGGAGAGGGAATTTCTGGTAGAACCGGACGATCATTGACCGCGTCCGCTAGCTGTGTTCTGAGTGGTTTTGCAAGTCAGACACCTTTCACCATGGCCTTCCAGGGGAAAACAAGCACCGACCCAACATTGTTGTCTTGTGAAATCAAAGTATCATCGAGATGAGAGCTCATGATCGTTAAGAGCAAGAATCGAGATAATTTCCGCGACGTGTTTGTGATGGCGAGTAAATATAAACGAAAGCTACATATAGACTTGAGTGACTTGGTCGTGAAGGCAACCATCATTCTGCTTCCGACTCGGAGCGGGCTTGAACTAAGTAACCTTCAAAAGAGTTTGAGTCGTCTCTTCCTTTCGCTGGCTTGTATCTCACCCCGCCCAGCGCTAATATAATGGAGTTGGGTCAAATTATCATTGGCACTTCATTTCTGTTCTTTCTGGTTGCAAGTTATGCCATTTTATTTAGCGCGTTTACGCCAATGTCTGATATTCCTGTGCGTCCTTTATTTCCTTTATTTCTTGGTTGCAATGCTAGAGTTCTGCTCAGATTTTAAATGTTCTCGCTCATGATACGCATTACAAATACTTTGTGATCCTCATCATACCAACCGCCGCCTATTTCGTTATCGCAAACTGGGTGGGATGGCAATACTATCGCAACTCGTAAATCAAGAACAAGCACAGTCGTACAAGAGTTTTTCTAAATAGTCCAACAACATTTTTAGACTAAACATAACATGGGAGACGCACACAAATATATCTATGGGAAAACAGGCCTTCATGGGGGTTCTCCAGACCGCTGGGACAGGGGCCGCGATTTCTTCTGGACTTGCCGAAGCTCAAGCCAAAGTCTACTCCGTCCACCCTCGCCAGCACCAGTCGAGCTCGGTGGTCTCCCGGTAGATCGAGTCGGACTGCTGTTTCTTGTGTAGTAGTTACCGAAGGGCGTTTGGGGCGCAGCTGGACTGCGTGCACCCGCTCGAGAGTTTGAACGAGTCGGACTGATCTCCGCACGGGATCGTGTTCTAGTGAGGCTGATTGCATCTGTCTGTGTACTTGGTGGACCTGTACGTAACCTCAACCGACTCGGGCCTCCGACGTCATCGTTCATGACGCCTTCGGCGGGCTTCCGAGGAAACATGGCAGGAGCCGTCGAGGAGGTTGTGGTTGGTATTCCCCGTGAATATGCTATGGCCTGCCGAGGAACAGCGGTGGGGAGTCGGAGGTACCTTGCGCGACTGCATCACGACATAAAAGATCATCATAGCATTGGAAAAAGGCTGGCAACTTACGCCACAGCCTTGAGCGCCATTTTTGTTCGAAGAAATTGTACCCATTTGTCGAAGAATTTAGCTGCAGAGTATCAAAAACTGCGATTTCAGAAGTACAGACGTACTCACACAATACTGCTATCTTGTATCTTTCGCGTGCTTCTTTGGCTTGCAAAGCTCCTGGCATGGCTCTTCGCCACATTTTGAAGAACTTTGATTTGGTATGGGTGGCATGGAATCGTATAGCGGGTAACGACTGAGTGGATGAAGATTACGACTCGGCAGGTGTTGAAAAATTTCTCAATACCTTCGTTTTTGAATGCCATATCCCAAATGCGCGGAATGTTAGGTTCTTCTGGGTCTGAATATTCACACTGTCCTCCTAGTAGCTGTTCAGTCACACGGAGAGTAAGGTGTTTGATCAGACCCACGATTGGGCGAAGCCTTTCGTCACAGAAATGATCTCTCCATTTGTCCCAAGCAGAACTAATGACCGAGTACTTGATTTCGTCCTCCTTCTGTTGGAGAGTTATACGTCGCTGGCGAGTAGTGCGTGCACGTGTGAGCCATTTGTAGAATGTACGACGGATGTTTTCTGTGAACAGGATCAAAATGGTCGTCTTACAGCTTGTCTTTGATACCAAGCTCTTACCTTCACACTTGACGAACTGATAACTTTCCATCAGGCTAAGTTCTTCGACATGACGAATACACAAATCCTTCCATTTCTTTAATGCAAGGCTGGATGACAGAGTGAATGTCAACATTCGGCTGTGCGACTCTCCAAACTTACGCTTTCATGGTCGTGTCGTATCGCTCGGCAACCTCGTATTCCCGTAGTTTGACCTCAATAACACGGTTTGTCCAAAGGCATAAAGATTGTTTCAAGATACGCTTAAAACATTCAATAAGTTTTTCGATCCAAGGAGTATAGTTTGACCAAACCTTCGTTACGCCATCTCGAGTTGTTCGCTCAGCTAGCTTTCGTTGTCTTTCCTGGCGACTGCGATGGAGCCATCCTAGCACCGTCATGAGCGCCTAGCACAATGAGATAACGATATGACTCACGATGGAAGATCTTCTCAAGTCGCCGCTGTTCCATGTCTTTCGCGTGCTTCTCCCTTGCCTTAGCCTTCAATGCATTGTCCCAAACTTTCCAAGTACGACGGGTTACAAAGAACTGACGCGCAACTCTCGCCATCTTCATCAATTTCAATTTTTCACGAAGCTGTATACGCCATGACAAAACCATCTTGTAACGCAGTTGTGCAGAATGATATTGCATAGCAAAAGACTTTGCATTTTGATGGGAAGCATAGCCCTGGCGCCAATGCTGTAGTGCTGAAGCCGCTGCGCCAGTTTTGGAGCGACGGAAGAACGCCATAGCGATATCTAGACAACAAACGGAGGTAAAAACACCATTGACCTCTTGGATATCTGGATTCCTACCGTCGCGATGTCGTTGCTGCCGTAGACGTCGTTTCCAAACGGCCCAGGTTTCTTTGATTAGTCTTGCGGCTTTGACGCGTTCGAAAAGTTTTCCTCGCTCGCGAGCTTTCCACACACGAGAAACTGCACGGAGTAAGACACCATCTTGGCGAGCGAGATGCTTGGCTGCGCGATATTCCATAGCCTATGACAGTGGATAATGACACAGGATGGATGAAATGAAACCCCCGAACCTTTATCCGATCCCTAGAAACCTTCCACGACCTGATCATACTTTTCTTTAGAAGGCTTGTGTGGAATATCGTCGCAATATGCTGATATTCGCTGCAAAAATGAAGCTTGAACAATAAGATGCAGCTAGCAAAATGACCAAGCTCACGCATATTTTTTCCAAATGTCCATAGTGCTACCCATTAACCTCAAGTTGATTCTTCCTAGGAGGAGTCGCTCTGCATTTCCCATATCACTTGCACTTTTCCATAGGTTCCAGCACCTTTCAACCCATCGCTGCTCGACTACTGAAAGATGTAACTCTGCGGCATGTTCAAGTTCGTCGAGTCCAGACAATCGTTCTTTCCAACGACAGTAAAACCGGAATAACAAATGCTCTGTATAATGTTGGCCGGAAAGGTGTGAAAGGTAAGACTGTCTCCATTTTGCCCATGCGTCTTTCCGCAACCGAAGTGCCACCCCGTCCTTGATGGTCTTCATTTTGTGACGTATCTCGTCGCGCCATTTCGCCTGGTCCTTTTCTTTCAGTTTAGCTTTCCATAAACCCATGGCCGATCTTAAACATCGGTTGTCTGAGAGACTCTTCACGCGAAGGTGGAGTTCGCCTCGGGATGCGGTGAGTGTGCGCCAACGTTGCAAGCTCAAGCGAAGAAGTAAACTGTCTCGAGCCTTGCCAATTTGCTGATTGGTGGTCTGTGATGATGTGAATTTATATCCGAACCAAAAGAAGAGTGAATATATCGCACGATAATCCACCGAAAACCTTGCTTCCATACTTCCCAACAACGTTCCAGCAATCTGTCCGACCGGAAGTTATCAGCGTCTCTCTCGTCCCTTTCCATTTTGATCTTATTCCAAGCATCCTGTTCATTCACGACACTTCCTCTTCGCTCCCTCGCTAACGCGACTACCTTCCGTGCTGAGTCGCCTTCTGGGGGTTGAGTAGAGATGGCGAGAGAACGAGTCGAAGATTGTTCCATATAGAAGCGTGGATCGCGTAGGGCAGCACGATAGGAAGGGGGAGTGGTAGAAGGGATATGTTCGTCTGTAGTATCAGAGCCATGGGCCTCCCAACGGCGACCCCGTCGAGGACCATCAGGCAGACGAACTCGCCTGCTCTTGGAAACCAGCGGATGTTCGCCAATATCATGAACATGAAGAGACTTCTCTGATTCAACAAACTGGATGGGTTGATGCGATTTAGCTAGCGAGACTGGTGTGCTATCTTGATCCGTTTCAAATTCACTTTCATCTGCGCGAGAATATAAAGTGAATGACACTTCAGGATGATGTACAAGTTGGGGTTTGACATGTCCAGGAATGTGCTTCGGCAAGCGGTTCGAGACGCGTGATTGGGAGTGTCCCTGGGCACGAGTGTCTGAGTAACTACCTTGATAGCTGTATTGTGCCTTGACCGTACTCCATTTATCACCCCAGTTTCTGCCTTTCAATGTGCCCAGCTTCAACAATTTCCCGTAATACAAGACTTCGTGCGGATCGAGACCACGTTCATTTAGGACATCGTTATAGGCTTTGAACACGGTAAGGAAGGTAGTTGCTGAATGGCCTGCGCGTTGTATTACTGTGTCAAGTAATTCAACTTCTTGCTCGGTAAGACCTGTAAGTTCGGGGACTGACACGACGGAGGAACGGGAGATGTCGGTCTGCAAGATGTCGGTATTATGCAAGCTGTCCTCGTGTAAGTGGAGTGATTTCGAGGGAGGAGAAGCGCGGGTAGGGCGAAACTTGTACATGCGGCTGGTAAACAACAATCATTCAAGGACGAGACCGTGTTATTTGCTCATATTTGGGTAGAGGTGACGGGTGCCGGTGATCCATGTATCTACTAAGTGTCATGCAGGTGTCATGTACTTGCTTTTCACTTTCTGCATTGATCTCGAGCAGTGGCAAGTTCTGTATTAACCCACGCACCAAGGGCGGAATTCTCAACTTGTAGTTTATTTTACGAATATAGTACTAATTACTCGCCCTCACCACTCTACTCCACCTGAAGGCGACCACTGAGCTTGACCTTCACCAAAGTTCCAGCCATCCCATGTGTCAGGGACAATGGTATCCTCCCGCTGGGCCCCATCAGGGAAATTTTGCGTCACCGTTCTCACAAAGTGAGACAGGCTTAAATCTATGTCTGCTTCATTGTTCTGAGTGGGATCTCCAAACCTGGTCCAATCACCTCCATTCTCCAACGGCTGGGTGCTGGCATCGATGTCGGGCCAAGAACAATGATGGGCAGGTGCCAGGGGACGTCCGTCGGTATACTGTGAGTAAGTTTTGACATCGTTGTCCAGCGTCGGAACAAGCCTGCCGATAGCGCCCCGTGATGTATATTTCACGAGCAGCGATGAGAGAAATCGAGAGTAGAGCGCGGGGGTGTGTCGCTCATCCAGAGCAACATCCTTGGAACCCAACACATTGATCAAGCGTCTGATATCGCGAATTATATCTTCTTGTTGGGTTTCATCGAGGAGACGTAGGAACTTTGGACGTAGCAGCTATCACGCTGTCAGTAAGTACGTCTGGATGGAGTAATCGGGCTTACATTTATAAGAAAAGCTGCTGCAAATGAAACGTAAAGAAAGTTAGCCTGCAGGGCGAAACTTAGGTTCCCCGTAGGATATAAGCGTTCTACCATAATTTGTATCACTTCTCGAGCGGCGTGGACAGACTTCAGCACGACTGCAGAATCCCTGCGAAGCCCAACCTGAGTGTTCGCAGTGTGTTGAAAGCCAACTGCTAGCACAACCAAGCGTAGGTATGATGCAATCCTAAACATATACCTATGAGTACTATTCTGAGCGGATACGAAAATATTTGCGAACAGTTGTGTCGTGTTGGCTCGGTAAGCACATATGGCAAGCGCTGAAAAGCGATAAGAAAAGCGATATGACACAAGGGATCGGACATACGGAGATACGTATACTCCTCTGCATAGGCCTCAACCCATAACACCATTTCCTGGGATAGTTTCTCTTGTATTTTGAGGACCGAGGAAACAACATCAACTTCCTATGGTATGGGTCAGCCCTGGGATGCAGTGTGATATTCGACTTCAACCAACATCTGTGGATGTCTGATTTGAGTTTGCCAGCCAGGCAGACCTCCATTCTGCGACAAGAATAATTATTTGAACGTAACCACAGAGATGGACATCAAAGGGTATATTCATGGACGATGTTTTATACCAGTATCGGGAATTCCGGGCCACATAATCGTCAAGACGAAGCATAGGCATCTTGCCAAACTGTATTGCGTGTGATCCATCAACACAGTAACAGTTAAGCCATGTCCTTGTTCTGTTCAAGCATTCGCGTTCGTCGCAAGTTGAAGGCGGTGGTTGGTTTAGTTCCAACTCTATCGCCATTCTGTGTGGTGTTATGACATGAGTCCCAGAGAATAACTGATACATACCGAATGGCCACTCCCATCAACAACCAACTACGGTCTTCTGCCCATTTTTTCTTTGGGACTGGGTAAACAGCCATCAAAAGGTATGCTTGACACACATCCACACTTTTGGAGCCGTCGATCAGGGCACGTCCAGCCGCATCTCTGGCAAAATCCATTGCAAGGTGGTATAAATCAGATCTATGATTATAAAAACGAGACGCGACAGCGCAAACTGTTTCGATATTAACCCGTTAATTCAAAATTATCTGAACCGAAACAAACTGAACTCACTAACTGTGAATAAAAAGGGGGACGTCCAGATGAGCCTTGCCGGAGTGTGTAACTCTGGATCAAGAATTGAAAAATACGGCTGCAAGCATGACGTAAATCATCGCCTCATTCATCTTCAAACAGGATGCTCTCTTAACTTACATTGATTCTATGAAAAAATCTGGCCGCAACACTTTAGATGGGTGAGTAAAATCATGACGCATCATTACGTACATCGTAAATAGATCAGAAATATCTTCTGGGTAAAGGGCACAGTGCTTGACAATGTCTGGTGGAGACAGCAAGTTGCCGTCCTGACCTGAGGCGAGTGAGATTTACGCTCCGATGCTTTCCTATAACTTACCTGGGGAAAGGTAAAATGCAGCGGCGGACTCGGCGGATCTGTCTCTCGGGTTCCGTCTGCACCTCTCAATATTCAACTTGTTCATCTCTATAAAATATGAATGTTACAAACGGACGCAGAAGGCAAAGTTCAAAGTCAGCCAAACCAGGACTAGGGCGCGGGGCCGTGGATTGCGAGCGCGCCATCCATTCTTTGATCCTGTTATCTGTCTTCAGTTGATCCAACTGAAGCAGAAGGGCTTGTATTTGGAGGTCTTGGATATGAGCTTTTTCTTGCAAATCCTCGTGAGTGCTATTGAAACAGTAAGTTGTATCGTCTCCCACAACGCGAAGGGGATTAGACACACGGTGCTGGTTTGCGTTTCTTCCTGCTTCGTGGAATGCAATCGTACTTTCCTACTTGGCACCGCTGGCATTTGTTTTCGCCAGGGCTGAATTCACATTTGACCTAGATCAGGATTGTGAAAACACGTCATACTCGATGTCATCGTGACCGACTTTCAGTGACTTGCAGTGAACGCAGGCACCAGATCTTTACCTGTGTCAGTAGCGATGCCATAGACAATGCAATAATAACACACGACTTCGATAACTCCCGCGATCCTTGGCGTAACTTGAGTTCGCCATGTTCTAAGTTGTCACTGTCATCTGTACGGTCGGATAAGTTGGAAAACGGCGGGCGGTGTCTTGCAGTGGGCATTGTTGCGCAGCAAAATAGCTGTATAGTTCTAAGTATCTGCCTAAGAGTCAAGAATAAGATATGAGGGTGGTCGAGGTGCAAAGAAAGTCTTGAAAGTGATGGCGACCGAGCGCTCTAGCTGAAGTACTGCAGTAAAGCATGTAACTTAACATATTCCACACTCAGCTCAATCGGCGGAATACTCCAAGTTATCTTTCCGAAGACCACGGTCGGTGGGATTAACAGGTAACACCCCACAGGGACGGCATTGATGCCAGGATGCCGATTGACAGATGCATTGCATGAGCGTCCGGCAAAACGGCCCTGATTCGACCCCACATAGTAGATTCGGTATAGGTATAGAGACATAACACGTCTTGACACCGTAATGTGCGCATGCTATGGATCTGCAGTGGATTTGCTCAGGTTACCTCTGTAAGCATTAATCGATCAACAGCGAACACAAGAGACTCGAACTCGATTAACCACAAAAGTCACATAGGTATGTACCTGCAACTACACAGCCACTCAAATGTCGGCCGCCAGTCAGGTCTGTAAACAACAGTCTTTACGAGACTATGTAGTCATTTCGGCCAGGATAAAATCCGATGAAATTCATGTTTGGTTTATGGACTACTAGGCGACTGTTCCGACCACGCGATCTCGTTTCGTATGTGTATGTTGGAGTATACTTCTTTGATCTCCTTCATGACCGGAAAAGCAAAACAGCACATCGTCTCGTGTGATCTCTCACCTGATACACAGACTTACGTATGGTATTCTCCTGAGCGTCATCATCGCGTGTTTCGTAACACAAATGGGTTTGTCGACATATCGCAAAGTTTACATATGGTTTGTCCCGTTCAAGTTCAATGTAACCCATATCATATATGGGCAGCGATCACGTGGTGTAACGATGAGCATCTTCTCCCTTGTGCGTATAGAAATAGATTGCAATAGACAGGCAACATAATTCAAATAAGAAACCATACAGGGTGGGTCAACAACACATTCCAAAGACGGCATTGTGTGATCAACGATCTAGACGAACGTTATATATGTCACTACACCCCACCAGCTTGATGAGAATCCGCACGTGAAACGGCATTGGGACTTACACAAATCATGATCAATTTCTTCCGAAATCGTGATAGACATAAATTGTTCTAAGTCGTTTATAATGTACATTGATAGGTAACATTATTTTTGTGTAAAAGATGCAATTATTCTGAGACGGCTAAATGATACAGGACTAATCAACTTCCTCGACGCTTGGACCATCCTCGCTGGCCCCAGGGAAGCCTCCTGGGGTCCCAGAAGCACCGCCGGGGAAGCCACCAGCTCCAGGGAAGCCACCAGCGCCAGGGAAGCCGCCAGGAGCACCACCTGCGGCCCCGTAGAGTTTCTGCATGATGGGGCTGAGGATGATATTTGATATTGAGTACTTGAAACTGAGTGACATAAAAGGGAAACCTTACTTTGCAATAGCTTCCAACTCCTTTTGCTTCGACTCATACTCCTCCTTCGAGGCCTCTTGAGAAGCATCGAGCCATGAGATGGTGTCGTTGACAGCGGATTCCAGCTTGGACTTGTCAGCGGGGTCGAACTTGTCCGCGAGCTTCTCGTCGTTGATGGAATTGCGGAGGTTGTAAGAGTAAGATTCCAGGCCGTTCTTGGACGCAATACGCGCAGCAGCAGCCTCATCCTCAGCTAGACAACAGTGATTAGGTAATGGATTGGGATATAATATAACAATAACATACCCTTGTACTTCTCAGCCTCCTCGACCATGCGTTCAATCTCCTCCTTCGACAGGCGGCCTTTGTCGTTGGTGATTGTGATACGGTTAGACTTCCCGGTAGTCTTATCAGCAGCTGACACATTCAAGATACCGTTGGCATCAATGTCGAAGGTAACTTCGACTTGAGGGACACCACGAGGTGCAGGGGGGATTCCAGAAAGTTCGAATTTTCCAAGCAAGTTGTTGTCCCTTGTGCGTGCCCGCTCACCCTCGTAAACTTGGATAAGCACGCCAGGCTGGTTGTCAGAGTATGTCGAGAAGATCTCCGATTTTTTAGTAGGGACAGTAGTGTTACGCTTGATCAAAGCAGTCATGACACCACCTGCAGTTTCGATACTGTAAAGTTTTTGTGAGATAAAATGGCAAGGCGAAAGATAAGATAGAACTCACCCAAGAGACAACGGTGCGACATCAAGCAGGAGGAGGTCCTGAGTCTTCTCGGAGGTATCTCCAGATAGAATGGCGGCCTGGACCGCGGCACCATATGCAACAGCCTCATCAGGGTTGATGCTCTTGTTGGGCTCCTTGCCGTTGAAGAAGTCGGACACGAGCTTGACGATACGAGGAATGCGGGTGGAACCACCGACCAAGACAATTTCATGCACGTTGGCCTTGTCGATCTTGGAATCGCGCAGAACCTTCTCGACAGGCTCGAGTGTGCCACGGAAGAGATCCTGGCATAGTTCCTCGAAACGTGCTCGAGTTAGGGATGTGTAGAAGTCGATGCCCTCATAGAGAGAGTCGATCTCAATGGAGGTTTGGGCGGCAGAAGAGAGGGTACGCTTGGCACGCTCGCAAGCCGTGCGAAGACGACGCACAGCACGAGGGTTTGACGACAAGTCTGCAAGTTGGACCTTAGGAAAAGAACACAAGAACACAAGGGAAAAGCGTACCTTTCTTGTTCTTGCGTTTGAATTCCTGAACAAAATGGTTGACCAAACGGTTATCGAAATCCTCACCACCCAAGTGAGTATCACCAGCAGTGGCCTTGACCTCGAAGATACCCTCCTCAATCGTCAGGAGGGAAACATCAAAGGTACCTCCTCCAAGATCGAAAATGAGAACGTTGCGCTCGCCGATGACCTTCTTGTCCAGGCCGTAGGCAATAGCGGCTGCAGTAGGCTCGTTGATGATACGAAGGACGTTCATACCAGAAATCGTTCCAGCGTCCTTAGTCGCCTGACGTTGCGAATCATTGAAATAGGCGGGGACGGTGACAACAGCGTTGTTGATGGGAGTGCCAAGATAAGCCTCAGCAGTCTCCTTCATCTTCAACAATACCATAGACGAAATCTCTTCGGGAGACTATAGCGCATGGCATCAGACCAGATCAAAGAATCGTAAGAGGTAATAGGTACTTACGAATTCTTTCTGCTCGCCACGATATTCAACTCTGATATAGGGTTTGCCATCTTTGGGAAAGACCTTGAAAGGGAAGTGCTTGATATCTGATTGCACTTCAGCATCATCGAATTTGCGACCGATTAGACGTTTCGCATCAAAGACACTAAAGAGAGAGAAAAATCAGAAACAAATTGAGGTAGGAAAACAAAGACTTGCGTGTTGTGAGGATTCATGGCGACCTGATTCTTTGCGGCATCGCCGATCAGACGTTCGTTATCGGAGAAGGAGACGTATGAAGGGGTGGTTCGATTACCCTGGTCATTGGCAATGATCTCAACGCGATCGTTCTGCCACACACCAACGCACCTAAAAAAGATGGTGCATATGAGGACAAAGGAAGTAAGCAAATGGAACGTACGAGTAGGTGGTGCCAAGATCGATACCAATAGCTTTTGAAGAAGACATTATATGGGTTAGAGTGGAGGAACGCTTGTTGTGAGGAAAGAGTTAAGGATGTAGGTTTGCGGGGGTCTCATCTTAATATATAATCTCCCCTTCCATCTCCCCAGAATCTTTGCGAACTCTCTGGAACTTTCTTACAAGTCACGTGCCAATACACTTTGCGTCATGCTGTTTATGGTAGTAAGTACTGCACAACAGGGTAAGTAGTATATAAACGGTATCAGAAAAAAAAAGTCGAAGGGGAGAGCCGTTTTTCGACAATGGTAATGTAAGGAAACCTAAAAAACTAGTACCGTAGCTCATGAGCCTTCTTGTCTATATGTACTGGGTCCTGATGCATCGTCCAAGCTCC
>QLOJ01002468.1:0-31302 GCA_003313625.1 Tricholoma saponaceum | reverse complement strand
TTACTGTTGATACCATTTTTAGTGATAACGCTCTCAGCTTCGCCATCCAGCCCCTCATGCGACATCTGGAGTCATTCGCTGTTGTGACCAGAGGGTCCGAAATCCTCGACTCCTTTCATCCTGGCTTGATGCGTACCTCCATCAGAACTGCAGATGACGGCGCAGCTGAATTACTTGGTTGAGGTAATGGAAAAGTTTTGGGTCGGAAGTCTGTACGAAGATGGTTTGCTGGGAATTACGCTTAGCCAGTGTCACTTCATCCATGGAAACCCGACGTCCCACTCTGCAATATAACCGCTCTTCAAGACGGTACGGTGCCAGATTGGGCCGCTGTGCATGCTATCATAGAGAATAGGGTGCATAGAACTCGCATCCTACCGAAGTTTAGAAACACCATCAGGAACAAATCATTGTGCACGTTCTCCGCGCATCGCTTCTCCCGCCGTCACTTGATTAATGTGTGGTTGACCTCGGACGGCTTTGGTGTTTCCTACTTCGACCACTCTGGCGGAATTCAAGCAAGATGGACTTACATAGCCAGTGAACCTTACGTCCACCTTATCATGATCGCATGTCTGGCTGTTGGGTTAGAAGAGCTGTTGGGTTACGATCCATCTGTGAAGGGGTGCGAGAAAGGAGAGTGACAGGTGAAGCAAATGGTACTCAATCCTCGACGTCGTCTTCTCAGGTGACGTCTTGAAAGGTAGATGTACGATTTTCTGGTTGGTTGAGCTGGCGGCCCGATGGTGAATACGTCGTGTTAAAGGACACCCGGGTAGACCTGGAACACCAGTGGCAAGATCACAGGTTGTTGGCAAAGTGTAAAAAAGCTCTAGAATATCACGGAATTGGTCGACGAGGTGTCGTCGCTTGGTCTGCGTCGAACGATCAACTGCTTCTCAAACCAAACCGAACTTCTGCTTGCGTTTATAGATTACATACAAGGTACGCTCCCTTCAGACTTCCCTACAACGTAACTGATAGTTACCGGCATAAACAGTTGCATCATATTGGCATCGCTCACCGAGACATCAGTCTATTGAATACGACCCTTTCGTGCAAATCTGGACGCGTTGGTGCTACCTGTCCAGCCAATATTCGTCGAACAGCATTCTTGATTGGTCTTGACATGCCCTTTGGTTGGAGCCCGACATCGATGCGCCTAGCTCACAAGTCTTACATCCGGAGTGTGAGGCCTCGAATCCGAGCAAAATTGTAGGTTTGAGATCCTGTGCTCTATGCTTATGTTGCTTCACCAGGGCACTCTCCCGTTCATTTTATTCGAAATTTTCTGACAGGTTCCTGGCTCACCCACACTTACAAATCTGATCTCGAATCATTCTCGTATGTTTCCTCTGGATCTGTACCATGTGTGATTGGCTCGCGCCTCATAACCTGAAGGGATTGGATGCATATACAGAGATCCCTATGGCATCCCCGGGTGAAGCAGGCCGACGACTGCACAGCATTCTCAAAAGAGGGCCTTAAGAAGAAATTTCCATTTTATACCCTTAGGCATTTCCCCCCATACTTTGCTAATCTCCAGGATTTGGCAATGCATCTCAATGTTCCCACCGTAATCTGAGTGTCAAGCGGGCATGAGCAGCATCATTGATGACAATTTCATCCAGCTCTACTGCGCCACCAACAGTAAGTTGCCTAAGAAGCATTCAGCGCAGTCATCTGCCATGGGATAGGACTTGACATCATACAATGAACGGGTCAGCACTTGAAACGGGTCGAGCACGTCTGCTGGATACCGAGGAGGATGGCATCCCACTGTCGGCTTTGCCATTGTCCAGACTCCATGCCCAACCTTCCCGGCATTTGTAATCCCAAACGCCCCCGCTTGAAGTAGCATGCTACAATTTAAGGCCTCCTGTTCACTTCATTTTCTACTGTATATCTTCTGTAGCTACCAGTATCTCCCTGACATAAGCTGACTTTGCCCTTTTGTGAGGGCTTTGGGTTGGCAGGTTCATTTATGATTTGGTCAGTCTCGATATGTGTCACGAGAGATGTAATGATGAACCCGGACTGTTGGAAGGAATGGTCGTGTTCCCGCTCCACTGTTGACCTGTCCACTGCACTGACCATTCTGTGTGGTGTCATCTGAGGAAGAAGCTAGCGACCAGCTCCTTTTTCTACAATGCACATACTCACAGCTTGAGAGTGTTAGCACGACACACCAATCTCGAATAATGTTAGTCTTGTGGTATCTGGAGTAGACGTAGCCTGCATGGTAGCTAGGGCTGACTCCACGTTGCCTTGAATACTCCATAGTGTACTTATATTGTGGCCCAAGAAGCACACCCCGGCGAAACAGCAGGGTGCCGTGAGGTCGCTAATGTGAACTTGACGTGAGTAAGAGATGTAGCCTCACAAAATTTTTGGGACACCTGGTAACGCAGTATTTCGAGGGTAGGAGGATTGGTGGTTCCACCTAATCAGAAACAGAACTAAGTCGCCGTTATGAGCGTGGGTGTGGTTCCGGATGCAGTCAGCAGGCACTACAAATGGCGGTGTCATTCGAAATAACGAGTCGAGAGCCACAACAGCGGAGACAAATCATACTAGTGACAGCAACAGGCACCATCGCAAAAGAAGGGCAGAGAGTGCACAATTAACTGCTATACATGGACAGTTCCCGGGTGAATAAAAGAACGGCAGAAAGTGCACAATTAGTTGCTGTACATGGACATAGTGTTGTTGGCAAAGTCGCGCCGATTCGCCGCGCCAACTTCGCCAGGGTGGCGAGTCAGAATTCCAAAAATAAGGTGGCACTTGCTGGCGCACCTAGATTTTGATATATTGCGTTGTCATAGGGTTTCAAAGATTTGTTTGAACTTTATTCTACATTTTCTACCCCACTAGACATTCTTCTTGAAACTTTCACATTACACACTCCGACAAATGACATTGGAGAAGATCTTGAGGATGATGAGCCTATCATTGCTGAGGAGATTGAGGCAGAGTTCGCAAGGCTTGGTGAACAGGCATTTGCTCACAAGGATGGAGATGGACTAGCTCCTGATGCCAGCGTTGCATTGGAACAAGTATATGACATTTCAGAGCTGGATAACATTCGGGCAGGTGCCATACGATAAAGAACTTAACATAGGATTAGAAAAGGATGGAAACAGAGAAGATTGGGACGAGGTTGGGCTGTTAGAGTCTCTGGGTGTACGAACTAGCTAGATAGTACTGTATGTACCGTAAAAAAGATAATTTAGCATTCTCGCCAGTCTCGCCAGTCTCGCCAGGTCTTGCCAGAGCCCTCGGCTGGACGTTTCGCCGCGCCGGCGAGTGGCGAATCATTCTTGAGGTCTTGCCCACAGCACTACATGGACAGTTCCAAATAAAGAAAAATCAAAACACACTCCTGAATTTGCAATTAATCAGGCCATGTAGGACAGCTGATGATTACCTTGGGTGTTCCGCTACACAGGTATCTCAGGCTCGTGCCAGCGAGGGGAAGATTACAAGTTATCCAGATCACGAGGACAGAAGAAGTACTCGAGATAGCAAGGTGTGGGAAGGCAAACCATGGTCACTGTTGTTGCAGTGGTATTGTTCAAAGATGTCCCGGAGAATTCCCAGGGTTGAAGTTGTGACCAGACTTGGCACAAGTTCAAGTTGTTCAAACCTGAGACAAAAAATCTCGTAAGTGTGATGCCACTGATGCGTTGAAGACAACCCATTAGAGATTTACCTAGCAGCAAGAGATGAGGAGAAGGCCGGCAGTCATGGTGCTGGACGTTCAATTTCGACTTGCCAGCGGAGTCGCTGGGTTTATTTGACTTCCGAATCCGATGCGGACATGAAAAATTTCCCAGCGATGTCCGCTCAGCGCTCAGCGCTCAATGATCAGCTCATTCACTCCATGTTGCGGACCTATGTAACTGCTACTGAGTCTAACCTGTTTTTTTTTTGGCAGCACGTCCCTTTTTCTCAATTTGATGGCCAGGAGCAATCTCTGAGGCGATGCTTCACTTCAAAAACTTTTGGGCATCTGACAATGTGTGCGATGCTCGTGAGTCCATCACTGGAATATCAGGCTACAATTGCGTTGCACCCACCGGGGCGGATAATATAACAATAATTAAGCAAAGATTGTTGTGTGGCCCATGGAATATGCAAAGCGTAGTGACAACGTGAAGGCGTTAAAGAACAATGGAGATGGGGGTAACTATATGGATGACTGTCGATGGTGAAGATAAAACCCCGTAAGAATAGAAACTGGTGTGATCAAATCCGTCAAGCATGAACATATTACAATCGTACGGCATTAGGAAACAGGCGTTCCAACAACGTCCTCTCAACATCAGCCGTTCCAAGATCCAGCTCTTCCAGGCTAGAAAGCGGGGCCTGTAGCTGAGGGTCCAAGTGGACCCCGAAATGACGCAAGTTGCCATGCCTTGCAGCATATTGCAAACAGTCAGGCGTAGGTGACTGGGCGGTTTGGACAGAGTATCCAGGGGGATGAGTTGGCCGAGGATTCAATGATACGGACTCGGCTGAACGCCATGTCTCTAGCAAGCGCCGGATATCATTGTCTGTGAGCGGAATGGGTCGAGGATGCTGTATTTTGAAGACCCTGAGATTGAATTGGGCCAAACACGACAAATTCATCCAATCATTCCCTTCTGCATCAGTCGTCCCATTGATACGGATATCAAGCTCGTCTATGTTGGGACAATAGCGCAAGATGATGCCCAAGGTGTGCTTCATCTCCTTCCGGTTAGAGAGCGAATCAGCCTCGACCTTGATTTTCTTGATTGTACTCAGGCGTGATCTAGCAAAAGCACGAAGAACGGCTTTAATATCTGGCTGCAAGGCCGTCGAACCGAATACTATCAATGTTTGTAATGCCCGGAACTTGTTATAGGTGTGATGCGTCTGTATAAGGGTAGGAACCGGACTCGTGGCAATAATTGTCTGCTCCTGAAGACCTTGAAGGTCTCCAAGGCAGTCAAGAAGAAGATTGCATAGAACGCCGCTTGGAAGGGAAAGCTTCTGGAGAAGGTGGAAGTTGTGAAAGCATGCAGCTAAATCTGCAAGTAATTCCGGGGGGTTGGCCATTCCTGGGGATGCGTTGAGTTCTACAACGCTAGGTTGGCGGTTCGACAACTTTAAGAGAGATATGAGGCGTGGGGAGAGGTCGAGAGGAAGAGACACCGTGTGAAGCACCGGTGACCCAGTCAAAAGTTGAACAAAATCCTGAAATATTGCGGTACGATGATCAAGGAACGTAGAACGATCTACCGGAGGGGTAAGATACAACTTTCGAAGTCGCGGAAGTTTGTTGACCTCCTCTGCATGGTCTCTGACACGATCGAGAGGCAGCATGAGGGCTGATTCAGGTTGCCACAATTCTGTCCCACGACTGTTTGTCCTGAGGTAGCGCCAGCTTACCAACGCTTCAGAGGTCCGACGAGAGTCGACGATACGTGTTGTATAGAGTACCCGGGGAGCTGACCGCCATCCCCCGACAAGGTCTTGCCTTTCTTCCGTCCACGAACTGGAGTATGCCAAAATACAAACAGCCTCCAGGTTCGTACAATTGCTGGTCGTATGCCTCAATATTGCTTGGAGCATTAGGTCATGGCCATAGAAAAGGCCACGGCCAAGCAACACATGAAGTATTCGCAAAGTATCCGGAATATTTTCGTTTGTGAGCCCAGTAGATAAGGGGAAAGGTTCGAGAGGCCCAAAATCAGGGTAATTCTCGAGAAAGTCATCTATATGCCCAAAGCTCACAACCACATCGTCAGAGCGGCGGGCTATCAGCGGAAGAGAGGAGTTCGACATTGAGGTAGGCGAGATGTAGCCTCAACATCTTTTTCGGACGGCTTATACACTGAACCTTGGAGGCCAAAGCGTCGGTGGTGCTACCTAATTAGGAGCAAAAGTAAGTTTCCGTTATATTTGTATCATGTAGACGTTTATTGATGGAGATCATCCGTGCCAAGAATGGACCATAAAGGGTTGAGACGGACCGAAAGCTATGATGGCGGGGGAATCACAGTGACTCTTGGATCACAATAACGCATCTGGAGAAGTGGGAACAGCGTGATTCTGACGGCCGCGGAGCCTTAATGGGGAGAAAAACTGTTCAGAAGTAAGGCAGTGGGAGTAGGGTGAGTGAATATGCCGTACCATCCCCGAGTAATCCAGAGAAGGAGGACAGGTAATGAAGTAAACATAGCCTCCGAATTTGCAATTGATAAGGCTGGGTAGAAGGAATGATGGGAGCTGCTGCGGGTTCCACAAACGTGTATCTCATGTCAACTGGCGGAAACGGAATATCTAAATCACACGACCTAAAAAAACAGAGAGTGAGAGATGGAAAGGCTGACATTGGTCGCACTCACCAGATGCCTGGCACTGAACAGCTTTCAAGAGATCGGCACCAAATTGGCACGGTAGGCGTAGAACTTTCCCAGGGTTGTTGTAACCAGAAAGGGTACAAAGCCTGTTGCCTGAGGCACAGAAACCGAAACAATAGATGCATGAAGACTGTCCAAAGGCCCGTCTCGGTTCTTTGTATATTGTTCAGATGGCATATAGTAAGCTAGCGGACTCACATATTCGCAGGTTGGCATGACGCGCCCGAGTCACGGCTGAACGCGTCGGTCACGTGATCAAATGGACATATCCACGAAATTCCTACATATGTTCTCGAGCAGTTTGATACTGTTTCTGCTTTTTTAAGGGAACATTATGATCCAGTTAATAGATGACATCTCACCTAAATATCGCACACAGCTTAAACACAACATGAACCGTAGAAAGGCTACCATGTCGCTTATCGAATGCCCAATGAATCAACAGCTACTGCGGTACAGTGGATTCCAAACCCCTCAGCAGTGGTACAGTAGTCTTCCGCAACTTATCCGACCGTTGAATTGACGGCACCAGATACCCACCCAAACTTGACACAAGATTCAGCCGCTGACGAGGATACTCGCCTGATGGCGTGGGAGACGACGTAGCTGGCGGGGCACCAACGACCTGTACGATCGCTTGTGTTTCGATGTTATGAATCTCGATAGTGTCGTTCGGAAGGAGGGCTGTGATAAACGGATAATCAAGACCTATTTCAGGACATTCAGAGGTCGGGGGCTACAAGACCATAGGTTAAGGTACGTACAGACGGCGTCGGGATGACGGGGCCATTCCAACGTGCCCCGCACTGGATCGCCATCGCCAGTAATGAACAGCCCCATGCTGCTAGCACCCGTCCATGAAATGATTAGGTATTCGTTGTCGCTGATGACCGTGATCGAAGGCTTGACTGTAACGGAGTCTAGAGCTTGTGACAGCGGGATGATAGGGAACAGTGAAGCGCCCTCCAAGTCAACCATGCTGTAAGTTTCCTTGTCCGCAATGCACAGTGAGCGGCCAATCCGACGAGCTAGGGTGGCGCCCTGGGGTAGTGGAATTTCCTGGTCGTTTGTTGCTCCATGAATGGTTTGTAGGCGAAAGGGATGGAGAAAATACAGATACCTTGAGATATGTCAGCCTCTCCTGCATCGTGTATATCGCGATGCTGCTTCGTTTGATGACACAGAAGTCTACTGGTTCGACTGGAAGAACGGGTCCAGAAGGTGGTGGTAGAGGTCTTTTCAAGTGTTCATGATCCACAGCAAACGTAACGACGTGTCGAATTGGTTTCATGGAGACCGGGTCCAATGATGGGAGGGTGTAGAAATGAAGTGTCTTGTCTGAACATGAGACCTAATAAGTTAGATTATATGGCTGTAAGATTAGAAATGTACAGAGGTACCTGAGAGGATGAATGCGCGAGAAAGGCTGGGGATGAGGACAATCTCATCCACGGGTTTACTGTTTGGGAGTGTCTGGCGAGACAGGATGCTGTACGACTCGGGCTAACATAACAATAAGACTTTCAGCTTTTGACTTGAAGAAGTCTACCTACAACGTTTGGATCATCCGCTTGTAATGCGAAGCGAATAAGTTCACCATTCGAGCATCCCACGTAAATCTCAGACCCTGGTTAGTCAACGTTATTGCTGAACAACTGAAATCAAGTTGAAATGTACTTAAAACACACCTAAAGCTTGTGCACAACGAACTTGGATGCCAGGAGAGCCATCGGTCGGTTCAAAACCTGCTCAAGGATGAGCTTGCAGTATATACTAGATAAAATGCTGACCGTCAGAGATGCCTGAAATCAAATTTTGCAATTGAAATGGAGGCACATCTACGGGATTCGTATAAGCATAAGCCATTGAATATTCAATGGGTTTCGAGTCGCGGCCGACTAGTGCCAAGAATTGCTTTGTCATCAAACTATGTCGGCAAATTATTTGAATGGCGGAGGATGTTAGGCGGAACTTCAAGAGTCAGTGAATAAATACTACTGGGCACGCCTCCAGCCTTCTTCCAAGCTTCCCTACTATCTCCTCTCGAGTGATCTATATATTGCACAGTATGTCCGCCAGCTCAAGGAGACTTTCCCAGTCTCTCAGCAGCAGCTGGACCGAACCCGCGCCACTAAATTTCATCATGGCTCCACCTGCAGATTCTGAGGAATGGGTAAAGGACTGGAAGGGTGTTTTCGCTAGAGGTGAGTGGAATGTATCTGTGCTATTCCTAACATGTACAGTGACAGTTTAATACGGACAGACCTTATCGATACCCGAATAGTTTCAGTTGATGCAGAAACCAGTGTTGAAGATGCCTGCGACGTGAGTTTCCTCTCCTCCTTAAAGGCTTCTTGTGACCCTGTTCGTAGATTCTACTCTCTGAAGATATTTATTGTTTGGCCGTCAAATCCCAGGCAAGGACAAACGGCACATCTCTTCTCGGACTCTTCGATGTACGTAGTTTCTAACGGCTCCACAAGAACTCGGCCGACTTACTCTCCCTGACAGTTCTCTGACGTTAATGCATTCCTGACACTTGCTGCCACACGCCATACTCTGCAGCCCGACGACTCACGTTACAACCCTCGGGCTGACGAAATCGTATCTGCAGCACGCTCCGGCCGAGTACCAGTATATCTCGTCAGCGGTGAGTATAATGCCACAATGGTCGCTTACACGAGTTAACATTCTACTCGCAGACTTTTCGGGGAAGAACCCCCTGAAAACTGTCTCACATGATGCGACTGTCATATCGTTGTTAGAAATATTCTCTCGAGGCGCTCACAGAGGTTCGTAATCTTGCAGAGTCGCCGAGAATAGCTAACATGTGCGTCGTGCAGGTCTGATAGAATCGTCGACAAACGACGAGTACCTTGGCATGGTGTCGGACCGCGGTCTTCTCTCATGGTTTTCCTCGTACGCCGCGAAAAACCCATCTTTCCAGAAGTTTCTTACCAACTCTCTTTGCTCATTCGCTCTTCCCTCCCTCAATCTCTATGATGCCATTGTTGCTTCCACTGCGAATTCCTCGGTGCTCGATGCGATGAAGCTTATGAGTGAGGAGGGTGTAAGTAGCGTAGCAGTCCTTGACGCTGAAAGTGCCAATCTACTGAGTGCAGTTAGTGTAACGGACATTGGAAAGGTATGTTCTGTCTGACATAGGATTGTCACTGGAATTCACTTCCCAAGATTGTTGTTCCGTCTGAAAGCAAACGCATCCTGTCGACGCCTCTGCATCAATTTGTCTCCCTCATAAAGGTGAGATTCTTACCCATGTAAAATGTATTACTCACTTACGAAGTTTGAAGCAACCTGATGGCGCGATGGATGGAGCCGACAAGTACCCTGGTATGTTCATGGCTATCATCTAGATTCAGCTGTTCATACCGATTCCCAGTGTATTCCGTATCCCCGTCTAATCCCCTTTTACGCACAGTGCAGAAGCTTCTAGCGAGTAAGTATCTAGTCTACGCTCCAAATGTTCATTGCTTAATTCTTCTTTTAGCTAACTCCCATAGACTTTTCGTAACGACAGATTCCGGGCCTGGTTCTCCCATTCTCTCTCCAAGCCCATTAGGAAACCTTTCAGGCATCGTGTCGATTGTCGACAGTAAGTCTACCTCCTTACAACGCAATCCTGCACTCATCCGTCACTTATTTTCTCTCCCAGTTCTTTCAGTCTTTGCTCGTCTCGCAAACATATCCGACGTTGACCCAAAGCGGATGCAGCGCCACCGCCGCGCCTCCTCCGCCTCTTCTCAGTCCGATCGTGATCCGATGAGGTCCAGGTCCAGCAGCAGAACGAGCACACGCCATAGTCCGAGCTTGATAATACCTCCAATAATAGGGACGGATAGTACAAGAAATTCGATCTCAGGCTTGGATTCGTTGCAAAGGGTTGTGAGCTGGAAGAATTTGATGGAGACGTAAGGAGCGAGCTGGACTATATAAATAATGTATTTGTACCTTGATAAATAGGAATTGTAATATGTAGAACAATCAAAGTTCGGCCGAGAGTCGGATATGTCGATCGATGATAATGATCGACGCCAACTTGAAATTTTATTTAAAAGTCTGCTGATCTGCTACAACTTTCAAATCGCACCATTCGTTCGAATTCTAGTTCGTACATTATTTATTGCGAGTTTCTTCAAGCTATAGAGAATCATTGGCTGCTCGCTCGCGTAAAAAATGGGTTCGACGAGTGCACTAACAACGGGCGTTCAATCGAACGTTACATTGGGCCTACCTGTGCCCCCCCACATGCCTCATGCGATCTCAGTTTCCCTACCGACGTGGCGTGATAATGTTGGCTATGAGGAAGGTGAAAAGCGCGTCGTCGACGCGATGGTATCAGGATACCCTAGATTCTTCATTCATCTGAGCATTCAAAAGGCACGTCGTAACTCCCGTCCCTGTCTACTTCTTCTCAACAAAATCTCGCATCCAGCTCGCCCGTGTATTCACCCAGAAGTATGGTGTAAATGGGGAACAATGCATGTTGTTCCCAACCCAAAAAGTCGCCGAGCAGTGCCAGTCATTCCTCCAGGCTCGCACTGTCCATGCACGCCTAATACACCTCCTCATTTACCCCGAAGATAAGGGGAACAATAGGATCATCGACCTCAACACCCGGAGCACCCTAGATTGTGCATCCACTACTTCGGCAAATCTCCATATCGCACTGTTCCCCGCGGATGCGGCCCGAGTTGCGAAGGAGTTCTGGCAGCATTCCGGGATGGGCATTTCAAGTCGTTTGGCTGAACACTGCTTATCTATACTCCCGGAAGAGATTGCACAAGCACAGGTGCAGATCCAGCCTCAGCCTCAGCCTCCGTCACCCACATCTCCACGATTCCCGTTCAAAGTTCACAACAAGCATTATTCAGCTAAAGGGCATATCACACTGTCTTCCATACCACCAAATTCTCCCCCAAAGAAAACACACGAAGACGAGCTGAGTTTCGACCACTCTACATACTTGGAAGAGCGCTATGGCCGCAACCTTCCGCTGTCCTTTGCACCATCCGCAAAACGTGCTCTCCGGCGTAGGATCGCGGGCGTCTTGATCCATGACGATCAATCAGACGGTCAAGGTGAACCATCCGCTGGCGAGAAAAATCTCGTTGTGGGGCCTAGCTCTCGGGGCGTCGCGAACGTTTCTGAAAACGACGTCTTCCTATTCCCTACCGGCATGTCTGCCATTTGGAATGCGCATCATCTAGCCTTGTCTGTACGCCCGCCGGCGAAGAGCGTATGCTTTGGGTCTGTTGTTTATTATCCGTTGTATCAAATCGTTACTCATGCTGATGTCCCAAAGCTTTCCGTACACTGATACCCTCAAAATCCTACAAAAGTGGGGTCCGGGATGCCACTTTTTCGGATTTGGTATAGATTCAGATATCGATGAATTCGAATCTATGTTAGAGGAAGAATTCAATCGCGACCCGTCAACGCCTCCCATTCTGGCACTGTTCACCGAGTTTCCGTCCAATCCTCTCCTTCGTTCTGCTGACCTACCGCGTCTTCGTGCGCTTGCGGACAAATATGACTTTTTGATCGTCATCGACGAAACGATCGGTAATTTTGTGAATGTCGAAGTCCTCCCTTACGCCGACGTTGTCGTCAGCAGTTTATCGAAAGTCTTCAGTGGTGTTGCCAATGTCATGGGTGGAAGGTAAAATCTACCAGTCATCAAGTAATGGTTAATACTGACACATATTGTTTGATTAGCTTAGTTTTAAATCCTAAAGGTCGTCACTATGAGGCGCTGAAAGCGTACATGGACTCAAACTTTGAAGACGCTTACTATGACGAAGATGCGATCTATATGGAACGCAACTCGCGCGATTTCCGGCGACGCATCCGTATCATCGATACCAACACAGAAGTTGTCTGCGACTTCCTGCGATCTCGCTCCGTGGTGGGAGGTGTACGGTCAGGCGTCATCAAGGAAGTTTTCTACCCAAAGTTCATTACCAGCGGGCACTTTGAGCACTGCCGAATCAAGCCCAAGGATGGTACCGTCAGTGAAAACAATTTAGCAGGTGGATTCGGGGGTCTCTTCTCTCTAACATTCACCTCCGATGCGGCCTCTCATGCATTCTTTGATGCACTGCCTTGTTACAAGGGGCCCAGTCTCGGGACTAACTTTACGCTGGCCTCCCCATATACGATTTTAGCACACTTTATGGAGTTGGATTGGGCTGTACAGTATGGTGTCGAACCTGGCTTGGTTAGAATAAGCATTGGGATGGAGGACACGAAGGTGTTGTTGGAGTGGTTCGAGACCGCATTAAAGGCTGCTGAAACTGCAGTTGCTCTGTGATACTAATTGATATGTGCTATCGTTCTCTAGACAAATTTTTCTTCAACAGAATTTAGGAATAGAAATATGTAGCATTCTTGTATCCAACTACAATGTCGGCAATACCATGTATCATCAAACTTGTACAACTTCTGGAACAACTCTTCAGTACCAAATTCCAGAATGTTCCAACGTCACCTACACAGTGCTGGCGATTAAATCGAGACTCTGGGATGGAACCAGGCAAACTGAGGCAAGTATGCATTAGGCAGCATCCGTCGATAATACTAGATCACAAAGTAAACATTAGATACACGAAGCGAATAGAGATTGAATAGAAATTATCGCAGCTAGCAGAAATGCAGAACACAAACATGCAACCCTCGTCGACAAACAAATTACAATCCTGGAAAAGATATTTGGAAAAAATTGGTGCTAGAGGGGCAGACATGAAGAAGTCTGGCATAGCGATGCAACATACACCAGATACCCGGTGTTCAGTGCAAGCCACGAGATAAAGCAGCGACCACAGCTTCGTCACATCATCATCCTCCTTCTCCTCGTACGCCGATGCTCTCAAGGGGCTCTCGGACCCACATGCAATTTGTGAACCTGCTCCGCAAAAGATTGGAGAGCAGCCACTCATACGTAGTTGGTCCGTTGAACGGGGAATTGCCCGCCCGCCACCTGTCGCAGAGAATATTTGTTAGGTGCTGTTCGGAGGCACTGATATGAAGCATGTGTTGAGACACATGTTAAACTACGGTGCCAACCGACAACTTCTACAAACACATTTCAACGTACGACGGGCCAACAGTCCACCAGCGGTTTGTTCAGAATCACGAGCCCGTTCACTCGGATCTTATGTAACAGCTGGAGTATTGAACACAAGAGAGCCTACAGGAGATCAAGGTGATCCTGCACGCGCGAGGCACGACTGACGCCGATAGAGAGATGTGGAAGATTTAAATATGGATGAAGACACATGGCGCTCCGTCTGTCCACTGGAAACTGCTAGGAGCAGACCGGGAGACAAGATTGACGTCAGCCAGATTACCTTTGAAATACTGACAACCCACCAGACGCATTGGAGAACAGCATCTCAGACCTTTGCTAGCTCACACTAGAGAACGTGACGTGTTCTGTGCGTGGTAAGCTCGTGGCTTCACATCTGCCGCTAGCAAAGCGTGAAACACGCAGAAAAGCAAAAAATTGGAAGCTGACCATACCCGAGCCGAAGCTCGGGTCTGAAAAGGCTCCGCCAGTATCGTCCAAAGATCCCCTCGTATGCGCAACTCCTGCCATCCCCCAACATGGGAGATCCACCGCCCAGCATGCCGTACGCCGATGAATAATCGCTGGGGGGAGGAAGAAGCCTCCCACACGAAAAGCAAATGCAGCCAGCAATGGTTCTTTGCTTCTCATCAGCCCAGCACGACTGGCATACCTTTTTTGGAGGTGGATGTTACTTATGCCGTCATCAGCTGGGCATTGAAGCACGGTTGCAGCTCAGGCCCTAACATCAGATGCGTTCTGCAACTGATAAGGAGGGTAATATGCCTGCAACTTTTGTACTATAACCCCAGGTGAGCTGACGACTCCATGGGGAGGATGGCTGCAGAGCGAGTGTCCCATTACGCCAGATTCACCAGGTGAAATCAGCCTGGCCTGGGGTTGGCACCGATAGAGAGTCGAATCATTGAAACAACGTCACGGTCATGATTGACCTTGTTAGGTTCGGGACAAGCCGCCTTAGTCAACAGAAGGCTACCCAATAGTAACCTCCGGTTGACTCTAGATCGTATAGGTATACGCACTCTAATAGTCGACTTATGCCTATGCTCCAGTTAGACATGAGACATCAGCATCAAAGAATAATTCTTATTGCCGTTTTCCAATTATTTGGCGCAGCTACTAACTTTACACGCAAATAACGCGCAAATGACATCGAAACGGAGGATCGCTATATCTCGACAAATACTGCACGTAGACCCATGATTGTATAGTGAAAAATGCTCGTCTGAATGTCCTGCAGCACGCCCCGGGGTGTTTGTAATATTCTGGTAGCTTTTGGATTATCCCTAGAACTCTCACCTCAGACTCGTAGGATTCTTCTAGGTCAAGAATCAACAGTCCAAATATCTTTCTGAGACAATATTTTGAAGATGTATATTGTACCTAGCACGCCCCATGGTTTTTAGAGCTAGAAATGTATATGTGTACATGGAGGCAGAAGGAGTTGAGACAACGGCGTTTGAAATCACGTACTACTTGTTTATTTTATCCACCACCTCGGCCACAACAGTGTACTTCTTTCCTCTTACTCTCCCTCACTACAAGCCATGGCAGATAAACGAAAGGTTAAGGTACAAAGCCTGCAGGACAACGAAAATCAGCCAGACAAGGCAATGACGTAGCTGACAAGGAAAACTCTCAGAATGCTGTCACATCTGCCAGTGAGCGGCCCAGGCCCAGGCCAATCAACAAGAGCACTGTACCTGAGCATGCGGGGGGGAACAATGCACAGGAGGATTACCCAATACAAGGTTAGATTGATATTGTCAAGTGCCTCCCCCCTCGAAGTATATACATACATTTCAACTTACTAATCTTCACCCTCATTTGAGACCTTCTTTTCATGTAGATATAATTACTCTATTACTACCCTATATAGCCACAATGATAATAGTTTTATGCATGGTATCATGGTCACAAGAAAGGGTAGATTGCTACCTATTATCAATACAAACTACATCCTACATTTCCAGCTCTAAAAACCATGGGGCGTGCTAGATACAATATACATCTCCAACATATCGTCTTGAAAAGATATTTGGACTGTTGATTCTTGACCTAGAAGAATCCTACGAGTCTGAGGTGAGAGTTCTAGGGATAATCCAAAAGCTACCAGAATATTACAAAAACCCCGGGGCGTGCTGCAGGACATTCAGACGAGCATTTTTCACTATACAATCATGGGTCTACGTGCAGTATTTGTCGAGATATAGCGATCCTCCATTTCGATGTCATTTGCGCGTTATTTGCGTGTATTAGTAGCCGCGCCAAATAATTGGAAAACGGCAATAACCCCAAACTGGTCGCCGCACTGGACGATTCTTCTCTCGTTCTAGGAGTCTAGGATCGTATGCTTTCATTTCGACTATAACGCTCTGAAGGTTGATTCGGGCATGAAGAAGTGAAACATATTTTTGGAGACTCGAAACCTCAGAATGTAGTACTTCCTTCAATGTGTACGTGGCAACATGATCATGATGTTTTGTTATGTTCTCTGCTGAAATTCGGAATTGGTAAGACTTTGCTACGACGACCTAGTATGACACTTCCTGGGCCTGTACTAGTAGTAGGGTGATCAGGACCACAGTCAGCATTTCTGTGTTTCTGCAGTGACTGAGAGTTGAAAGTGTTCAGTACACTGCAAAACGAAGAGATGGGGAGAGAAAAACCTACGTCCTTTCTACGGAAGAGAGTCATTGTGTGGTGTTCTTGAGAGTGTGTGTTTGTTGGGATGAAAGAGATTAAGGTGCATATTGAGTTGCAGTCAAGGACTATATACGCCAAGCTGGAGTTGGTTGCGTCGGTGTGAAGATGTCATGGTCGTCTACTCCAGCCTTAGAATGCATGGGATTATCAGAAGGTTAACAGCAGGATAAGGGTGGAGAAACTGGGAGAAATGTAGAATCCAGTGGTCCCTGAGCCGACTGGGCCCAGGAGCGGGACTCGGATTGAACACATCGGATGTCTTTGCGCAACAAGTGCAAATAGTACTCTACTGTTGACGTCATGCCGTCAATAATATTTGCAAGATTCTAGGCCTGTCCGGGGATCTAGTCGCACCACTTGCCACGAGGACGCCGTTGCTGACTAGAGCCAACCGGAGTAAGTATCTATGTTTTTCCTGGAAACGACACTGCCGTAACCACAGGCTACTTATGTCAAACTCCTAGGCCTGTGCAGTCACATGCCAATCTTGCTGTTCGGTTCTGCGTTGTTCCCGAGCGTCCACATCTCTTCAACAATATAATTTTGACGAGGCTGAATGAGGCCAATCACTAATATCTCCATGAATGAACAAAATATGACTCGGAAAATGACTGCGCGAAATTTTCGATGACCGTATCTTCCGTTGACATATTACGTACCGCGGGAAAATCAGATAACGATTCGCTCGTTTCAATTCAATTTGTCGTACAAGTCATGAAAAATCATGGTGTTATACACTTACTATCCTTCGATCAGTGCCTTTCTCCCCAACGGCTTGGAATAGCATGCTGTTCGCCGTACGTGTCTTCCGTAGTAATCGGGCCATTTGAGGTTTTCTGACAAGCGCTATTCATATTGGCTTCACCAACAGCTTCGGAGCGGCGATCATCGATCATCCTCGATCATCCCTACCAAGTGCGTCTATTAGTGCCTAACAAGAGCTATTTTTAATGTGATTGTAAACGCCACTGCCAGCGCCAGGAAAACGATTGATCTTGGTTTTGAATAACGTTGGCTATATGCCAAGCTTCAGATGTCAATGATTAAGGCGTTGAACTTGAAGCTGTTGAATAACGTTGAATCTACAAACAATAGCTTAATTAAATAAAAGTTAGCTTACTGCCCAGAACTAGTACTTAGAGATTATGATGTCCGCACTGGCTAAAGGATGGTATAGTGGCATACACTGATCAAACCCCAAGTTGAGCGCTACATAATATTTGCAAACCCCCTACCAGAAATATATTTCGGACAGTCCAACTCACCGTAGTATCGATCGAGGTCGCTCCAAGTCACATATGGAACATAACCTAAATTGACTCTTACTACCAAAGAACTGCCTTTCGTGTACCTGTTACAGCACGCATATTTGGTTAAGTCCCTAGCGTCGATCGTGATCGACAAGAGAAGTCCCGAGCTTTTCGCATCAGTATGCTTACAGAACTCTTGCTTAACTTCCGATTGTAACATATCCAAATACACGAACCAGCGCAGAGTCTTTTTATAAATACAGTAGGTAGGATGGATACATGATAGTACTAGTGGGGAATTACAGTGAGGATATGGTAGTACAACGTGGGATAAATGCGGGGAGGTGCTACAGATGAGAAGGGAGAGAAGAGGATACTAGCACATTGTTAATGGTATCTGGTGTATAGGTATCAAACGATGGTCGGGTATCGGTAATCCGAGTTCATGCAAAGTCCTTAAAGTCAAATGGCAGAGAAGGCTTCTTGAACCTTCGTGAGTTGATACTCTGTAAACGGAATAAATTGTTAACTGTGTGCAGAAAGTGTTTAAAGAATTAAACGTACTCATTAGCGCACTGTCCTCGGAGAAAAGACTCAACGCTGTAATCCCGTCTCGGAGCTTCTCCATAAGCTCCTCTTCGCCAATCTGAGGGGCGCCTGGCGGCCATGTACCGGGAAGTGACCGAACTCGAGAGATTTCATCAATGAAGACATGACAGGCAGTCATCCACAGAGTCTAGAAAGAAGGGTATTATGATGAGGTAAAGTAATAGTATGATAAGTTGAAAGGCTTACTCCCAAAATAGGGTTTATGTATCCGACCTCTTGAAGATTAAGACCACCAAAGCTGACCATGTTCCGTGCCGCGGTTATGCAATGTTGCTTTGAGGCAGAATCAGCATAAGAGAATATGCTGTGAAGCTTGATGGTGGCGGCGTCCGTTAATGCATGGGTCAGTAAGATGGTTCGCGTTGAGGATTGTTTGGGATCCAAGTCCGATAATGGAGGCAAATGAGCTCGGAACGAGTCAATTAAACGATTAATAGATTGAAAAGCAGCGGCGAACGCCTGGAACTCTCTTTCACTTAGGTCTGGATCAAGATTCAGTGATAAACAGAGAAACGAAGAATCAGAACGGACTGGGTGACCATTGACCTGAGATATGAGCTGCTCGGTGAAACAGAATGGCGGCCTTAACATTCATGGTAATTGTTGAATTACCGCCATGCGTGCTTTGTAGGGGATTTCCAAGGAAATTCCTGACGGTAGAACTTCCACGAACATCAGGAGGCAATGGGTCCTGTCGAAAAAAGGTTCGTCAATTTTGTCATAAATGCTACGAAACACGGACCTCCGAATAACTGCTGATATCCAAAGGCCAAGGAGTGTCAAGTAGCGTACCTGGAGCTTCTAAGGCCCCACAAACGCTTGATGGGGGCTCTAAGGCGACCGTAATATATTTATGCAACATAAAGACACTCCAGAAACCATTAATTCGTTCGCCCTCTTCGATACTGTCTTTTGGTGGATGTAGAGAAATGGGAGTATCCGATGACAGTCCTATAGCAGATGCAGCATATAAACTCGAGGAGCGAATTCTATGAAACCCGCTACCGATGGCTAGTGACACTGCTGCTGCCGTGTGGCATTTAGCCTCGACAAAGCGTCCGGTGCGAAAGAAATAATATGCCAGTAGTACTTCGGCTTGTAATGTATGTAGAATGCTATTAGGATGCGAGCCTAGGAGATCCGTAGCAGTATGTTGTAAGGCACGCGTCATGAAGGTATATTCTTGAGCCAGGAGCGGTTCTGAGTGTGAGAGATGAACGCCCCAGAGGTAGACGGCACTTAGAAGTGCAGGTGAAGGTCTAGAATGGTGACCGAAGGAAAGGGGGAGAAGGGTAGATTCACGGAAGTGAGTAGGATTAAGAAAGAAACCAAATTCAATCGAATGTGGGAGAAATTTATCAAGACTGAGAAAGAATACGTGAGCCACGAGAAAATGAAGGTATCCTTTGACCTACAGGTTCTGAATTATTAGAAAAGGTGGTTCCTACAGATGTGATGAGTGCAGTTCGAAACAATAAATTCACGTGAACGCACCTCGGCCCCTAAGAATGGAGAGCTCGTATAATGTCGAATGGGAGATGTAGAAGACCCACTGGAGCCTGTTGATTCCGTCATCGTATCCAAAGCCGCGAAGTTCGTCCATTGCCTGCCAGACGGAAGGCTGGACGTAGTAGACGTTGGCGAGAAGGGCGACAACGCACTGCTGTGTGGATGCACCTCCGGTATGAAGAGAGATGGAGCAGACTTCGAGATGGCTTCAGATTCATGATAAGGACTATATGGATCATGGAGTGTGACAGCTGGTGTCGTTTCGTTTGGATGCTCGAGTTCATGAAGTCGAGCCTCGAGACGTGAAACGGTGTCTTCCAGGACCCTTGTTCTGGATCTTCCGGGTCCATCGTTGTACTCGCATTCGTCGTCTTTTGGATGTCGACGACATGGCCCGCAAGTTGGTTTTACTCCATCGCATTTCTATGACAGTTAGTCAGCAGTGGCATTAGTTGGAACAACTCTGGTAGACTCACAATTTTTAAAAATCTGATTATTCAAATTGATGTCAGGGATCTTAAAGCGAGTAGCTAATACATACCTGCAATTCATACATGCTCTTCCCCTCTTCAACGGCTTCGCCATTGCTCGAGCTACCGCCGTGTGCTTTGGTGTTTCGGCGATCATCGACACAGTCGAGATGCGCCAAAGGGCGTCTAAACGTTTGAAGCGCAAAATTGTTGAAAGGAAGTCTGTCCATTTTATAGTTCCGGTGGCGCAGTCTTCCGGCGGACGACTCGAAAACTTTTCCTCCGAGTTAGTTGGGGAGATCGGGGCAGTACACTGCTCGCCAGTGACAAAATGGGTAAATCTCCCGATCGTCACGTGCACAAAGGTCTGCCATGACCGGCTACAATGGACTCGCTCCTACCGTTCATTTCATTTATACTAATGGTCCTCCTCCTTCTCTTTCTCATCCACCGACCTCTCTACTTAATTCCCGGTGGTTTTCTTTCAATTTTATTGCGAACTTACACAGATTGCAACATTACAACGCCGCCAACCTGGCTCGGAATACTGATCGCGAGCGCTGGACAGAGTCTATGCTTTGCCTTACCAATTCCAGATCAGGGCTGACATGCTCACTGTGGCTTCTGCTCTACTTGTACGCTCCGCTGACTTGTCTCGGCTCCGTCGCTCTAGCCCTTTGAGGTTTACCTCGTACTCCGATCACCTATGTTCCGAGAAAGTTGGAGATTTCCCATTTCCGTTATTTGGTAACAAAAATGGTCGCGCTGGCGTGCGTATCTCTTTGATCAGGACCAATGATTAAAGGTACTATGTCCTCTCTCACATTGGTCCCTATACTGATGGCGAAGACCAGACTAATTTTAGGCAAACTCTCAGCAGTGAGCTGTGATCTGTTCTCACCATCGGATGGAACTGAATCTAAACTCATGGTTCATTCACTGCCTTATGAAGCAGGTCCTGACCTGATTTTCAATATATTTGCGGTCCAAGCGCGAGTCATTGTGGAGAGGATGTCAATATATATCCAGGCGCCGACCATTCCTGGTCTAAAATTTGCAAATTGGATATGTTATTCCATATACACGTTGGTATAAACGTGGTCCACCGCTTACCAAAATTGGTCCGTTTGACGCCTCGTGTCTGCCTCACCCCCTACGCGTGACATCGAAAAGCCTCGAGGACCCCAGGGACGTTCAATTATTCCAACACGATACTATTGCCTCCACATGAGATCCCATTACATTGCACAGGTTTATTTCCCTGCTGTCCCTCAACATCTGTTCCGCTCCGCTTTTCCCGATCAGTGTGATTAACCCTTTGCCCTTTGCTCATGGTTGTATACGGTCACAAATCAACTCCGATACACCTTTGTTGAGTTACCACCGACGCTGGCTCTGAGCATCACGTTTTGTAGTATTATCATGAAGGAAGAGCCAGCTTTTCCTTCCAAACGGTAAATATCAGTCTTCCCGCGAATACTAATAGCTTAATGGGACCTTGATCACTCTGCTCCTCCGGATTCCGCCTTTCTCCTGTTGGGTGACGAGCGATTTGCGGAGACCCGTCAAAACGCCAAAAAGGCGGCACAATCTTTGGAATCTACGCCAAGATCCCATCTCTGGCAAGTCAGCAGCTTCAATTTGAGTCTTTCTGGAATGAGCTCAGACACTTTTCTACGATTTCTCATTGGTCATTCATCTCAAGGCTGCGACTGAGATGTACCCCACAGTTGTTTGATGATCGGTAAGTTCTAGAATATTTTCCTATTTCGATGAAGTGCGTAGTATGATTCCACGTCAATTTCCTGTTGCTTGGCGTTATCAACCTCACTTGTCGTCAGGTTGGTCCATTCATTCATTCCTGCTTCTGAGTTGTAGAAGTGAAGTCTTGATCCGACGTGCTTCTCAGGTTGAACTCAGCGCAATCCCCATATAACTTGCGCCGTTGTTACGACTCGTGGCTAACTCGTGGCGGGGCGCACACGAGGCATCTCGGCACATGGGCATGCAAACCTACTCTCTTTGTATAAAATGACAGGGACACATGCGCTTTATTTTAATCATTCTGTGTCAGATAGGTATCCAGGGAATAAACGTGGTTCCTCAATTCCCGTTAATGCTGACAAAGTGGTCAATTTTCGTCATCGCTCTTGTCCCCCGATTTGACTAAAAACTTACGAGCTGGCAGCATGAATGGGCCGGAAATTTGAACACGGCGCATGGATATGGTCATACGGGAGCCCTACTTCCGTGTGATTCCCGCCGAGCGGAGAGAGGCGATATACCCAAGAAGCCATTTTTTTTGAAGGGGAAAGAACCAGCCAGATCTTCCCGCTATTAATTGGACTGCGCTCTGCGGGGAACGAGATGGAACGTTCGAGTAGGTTGGTCTATTTTCGCGTGGTTCCTTTGTACCCCCTCTATGTCCACAATGAATTTAGCTGCTGTTATATGGTTTTTTTTTCGCAATTAATCTGGGACTGCGTGATCCGATCGGGTATGCCGTAAGTCCTGCATTTTATGCAAAGAATGAACTTAAAAGCATCTCACAATGATTTCGCAATCGATGACTTATCCGTCCAGCATCCCGAGTGAGAAGAATGTGCGGAAATGACCTCCAAGTTAAGCTCCTACGGTCAGTCCTCCAAATGAATTCTACATTGTTCATGTCTTGGTAGGCTACTTGTCAACCTCTACTGCACCATGACTCGCTTGATATTGTATTTAAAAAAAACTACCCAGCCGAGTTGAGCAGTGCATCTATCTACTGACAGATCAAGTGCAGAGAAGATGGTATGTAATGCGGTGTAAGGAGCTTAAGAAATGTGGAACGAAGATTTGGCCGACCTGTATGCCTGAAGTCTGCAACGACTGGGTGGCAGTGTATGCATGCACGTTGTGGGCGGCAACATCATGAAGGATGGGTAGTTCGAAGGCACAACTTGCCTCGTTGGGTGCATGTCATAGACCAGGCTGCTGGACGAGGTCAGTAACAACCCAATGTAATATATAACCCCGATGATATACAAATCTGCTCAACGTCGAGTTAACTGTAGACGATCACTGAGCATTGCATTCGCCTACAAATTCATTACGTGCTATGAGATATTATCTTTCAGTGTCAAAAATATCAGAAAACATACCTGGTCCTCCCGGAGACGTTGAAGTTCATGAAGAGCGTCATCTAAGTAACGGTTCTGGCCAGGAACGTGTGTATAGCGCTTGTGAAATCGACGGACAACTTCCTCCGCAGCCTTCACGTTTTTGGAGAGGGTAAAACCAGTGATAATAGAGATATACATCACGACGTCTGGTGATGGCAAATCGGTGCCAGGGACAGGCATTTTATTCTTCTCGATCATCACTTCCATCCAGCCCAACACTTGAAATGCTCGTAGTTCATCTCCTTTCTTTGCATACTGACCCGCAATTTCGGTATAGTGATAGACATTAGGCTCCATCCCGATCTTCAGCATGTCAGCCAGAATCATTGGGCCACGGGCAGCCCCGAAAGCCTCCATAAGCGGTCTTATAAAGGGGGTAAAGTAGCTTTCTTGAACACTATGTTCCCAGTGGGGTGGGATGAGGGATGGATTGTCGATGGCTGCGGGCGTCTCATCTAAGTACGTGCGGTGGAGGCCGAGTCGGACGAGCTTTGCATACAGACGTTCAATAGCAGTGGGATTGGGTGCGGACCATACGAGAGAGTGCCAAACCAGAGCGCAATGGCGTTTCCCTGGTCCTAATTTTCTAGCGAGTGGATTCGGTTTGAACGAAACAAAACGGGATGGAGGTTTATTTCTGTCAGCAGGGTCGCCAGCCTGCGCGTGAGAAGGCCATGATATTCCACCAGATGAATTCTGTTTGAACAGAGTTAGGAATGGAGACTCGTTTCCGTCAGCACAGTTATTAGCCCAGGGTTGAGTCTGCTGCGCTTGGTCGTACTGGGCAAGAACCTCCTCCTTCGGTACTCCGACAAGGAGGAAATGATTTACAAATGTCTGGATGACAAAATCATGGAAATTTTGTCGCCTATAATAAAGCATCTCCGCAAAAAGGAAGGTGGAGGCATTGCTTAAACAGGAAGAGAGCGCAATATTTCGTAGTTCCAAGAAGGGCTCGGCTTCGCCGTTGTTAGAACATGTCTCTATGAAATCGACAAGTGTGTCATGATGAGGGAACTTGTGTTTGGACGCGACTGCAAGTTTTAAATGTTCAAAGGAATTCGTGTGCACCCTTGCGCGAGCCGCGGGTTGAGCACCAATGTCACTAGCTCTGTCGGCTCCTACGGAACTGAGCTCGTCAGCGACGTGCCCTTTAAGAACAGTTGGTGGACAACTGCGAAGGGTTTCGATCATAGGAATGTAGTGTTTCAACGCCTGGTTTCTTGAAATGTGAAGGTGGCACAGAAGAATATTGTAAGTTAACATTAGCAGAGGGAATCGGTTGTTTCTGATGTCAGGAAGTAGGCCAATAGCTTCTTCTAAGCGGTTGAAATCAATTAAATGCTTCATGGCTGCTCCACGAGTAATCGCAATCATCCGTCGAGTTTTGGCGTAGGCCAACTCGGGCCTGTGTGCCATCCAATATTCCCTATTTGCCTTTTCGAAGTCGAGAATAAATTGATGGTAAACATCAAATGGAAAATAATGTATAATGAACCGAATGACTGTTTGCTCTTGTATGACGATTCGGGCGAAGCCTTTCGAGGCCAGAATAAGAGCGAAGCGTATAACGAGGGCTCCATTGATGTTTGGAGAAGCAAAAATAAGTTCATTCATCCGCACGAACGTGACAGAAGGCGTGTGATGCATGGGAGGAATGAGCGAAAACCATGACGCGAATGCGTTGATTTGTTCTTGCGAGGATAGCGCAGAGGAACGAAGCACAGCCCGCGCGGCTCTGAGGTAAACCCAATTGGTGGGTATATGCATATTGAGTTCCTTGATCTCATTGAGGATTCGAAATGCCTCGTCGTATTGCTGGCTCTCGACGAGCGAACGAAGACTATCGTTGAGAGAATTTGGTTTATATGATGGTAACGAAGTAGAGTACAAGGTGTATTCCAGGTTTGACGAGTCTTCAAAAACCAGCTGATCATGGGAAGGCGGTGGGGGTAATAGTTTTGGCAGCGTATCTTCAATGAGGCTGACAATAGGCGGTGGATGGGGTGTAGACTCTGAATTAGTAATATCATATTCGTCTGGAGTGTCCTTGAATACGACAGACACTTCTCCTGTGTGAGGTTGGTTGGGTTGAGACAAACTTGCTGCCTCTCCCTGGTAGCCCTTGGCCTTCACCTGGAGCTCATTAACAAAGGCCGCATGAGCTTCAGGGCCAATGTGGGGAGAAATGATGGGCAAGATGTCGTTTTCAAGAATATATGTGTAACCCTTTGATGCGCATATCCTGCAGAACTGCTTTATGAACGGTAGGTTTTCCTGCGGGGAGGCTAATAAAAGCTTGCGTATCTTTATGAAGGCATTCGTGCCAGGTTCCTCCGCATCAGGTAACACTGTAAGCCAATCCTGTAGCATAGAGGGACTCCATGGCTTCTGGTTCTGCAACATGTCCTCCACAATCACTTCATATACTGAGCTGGGCTGGATATTTACACCCAACTCGGACAACTCTTGTCGAACCTTGTAGGCGAGATCATGTTTGCCCTCCTTGACGAGGTTGACTAAAGTTTGTTCAGAGAGTGGTGGATTTGACGATGCAGTTGCATATTCTTTTGATAAGCCCTCGAACACCCAATGGTCTGGAGGAAAGCGAGGGTATCGCAATCTAGAGCTTGCTAGCAAAGAAGAAGATTTGGATCTAGCGTTTGACAGGGTAGCAGAGCGTGATATAAGGTCCCATTTGAGAGGAATACAAATAGCGGGAGTCCAAGTTGAACGCAACAGGGCCCACTGCATAAAAGTCAACAGAAATTTAATGTCACCGTGACACTCATCGTCACGGCAAGCTACTACACCTACTACTTACTTCAATCTATAGGTCGCTGCCCGCTGGTCGAGCACTCCTCCCAATACATTCTATATCCTATCCTACTACCCACATATCTAGATATATACCTAGTCATGTCTCAAGTCTCTTCTAGTCCCCCTCGCGCGCCTCCAATCAAATATACCGCACCTTTAGGCACCCGCTGGGCAAAGGAAATGGCCGCCGCTGGTGGAAATGGCGCGTTCGACCTCCCAACAGACCCAAAAAATATCGGCCCTTGGATTCTAGGCGAGTGCGTTGGGAAAGGTGCATCTGGCCGCGTCAAGATCGCCAAACACAGAGATACAGGCCAACTGGCTGCCGTCAAGATCCTCCCAGTATCTCCTCTCGTCAATTCTCGCGCCTCGCTCGCTACCAGACAAGCGAAATCAGAAAGGCAACGTCTTGGAATAGACAAGGAAATCACCATGATGAAACTGATGAACCACCCGAATATCATGAGACTTTACGACGTGTACGAGAGCGAGAAGGATCTCTTTCTAGTGCTGGAGTACGTCGAAGGCGGAGAACTTTTCGATTTTCTAGTCAACAGAGGTCGATTTCCTCCTGAAGAGGCTTTGATCTACTTCAAACAAATCGTTTATGGCCTTAACTATGCACATACATTCTCTATCATTCATCGCGACCTCAAACCTGAAAACATCCTGATTGCTTCTTTGTCACCTCCTCTGATCAAAATCGCTGACTGGGGAATGGCTGCCTTCGCGCCACCTTTTTTGCAACTTGAAACCAGCTGTGGTTCCCCTCACTACGCCAGTCCCGAGATCGTCAATGGTGAAAAATACCAGGGCAATGCCACAGATATATGGAGCTGCGGTGTCATTTTGTATGCGCTGCTTACTGGGCGACTTCCCTTCGATGATAAGAACGTCAGGACTCTTCTGGAAAAAGTGAAAAGTGGTAAATACGACACGCCTGAGTGGATCGATCCTCTTGCCAAAAATTTACTTGAACGGATGTTGGTCGTTGACGTCGAGAAAAGAATCACTGTGCGTTTCGTTTACGTTATCAATTATTCTAACGCGCATCTCGAAGTAGATTCCTGAAATCCTTTCTCATCCTTGGTTCAATAGCTCGGTATCGCCCTCTTCTGACGACAACAATGCTACTATGGTCGTGCCCCCACAACTTCCGCCATCTCCAAGTACGCTTGCCCGTCCCATCGCGTCCCGAGCGCTTATCGATCCTGAGCTCTTAATATCTTTGCGCATAATCTGGGGACGACATGCGGACTTACATGGAGAATCAATTATGAGAGACTTATGTTCTCCAGCAGGTGAAGGTGTCCATGCCAAAGCCTTTTACTTCCTGCTTAGACAGTATCGAGACGATTCTATGCGCAATAACCTTGGTGAGAAGATGCCTCGCGAACGCGGCCTAACCGACAGAAGCAGAGCAAACTTCAACTTGGGGTGGGAGCTCGATTCATCCGTCGTGAACAAGAAATACACGGGAACTCAGAACCACCTGCTCAGCTTGGATCCTCCTTCCTATTCGCGGAACCTTGCTCCAGGGTCGGTTATTATGGCTCCCTCCATGCGGCCCGGTGGAAGTGCTGTCAGCGGAAGTTCAACTTTAAGAGAGAGGGCTCCTTCTCCCGCCGGACCTCGCGCCCCTGCAGCTAGGACAAGAGGGGATCGGAAAACAAAAACATATCCTCAGGGTCCAAATTGCGCCTCGTCTCCAGCCCCACCTGGAGCTGGATTTGGACGCGGTGGGCCTCGCCCCCAGCCTCCACGCCGAGGGTACACGTATTCTCAGCCTGCCACAGATGCAGATGTATCGACTATCCAGTTTCCCCAGCGACCGGATGCAAGCGACCTAGGAACACAACGGCGACCTAGGTCTGCCTTAGACCTGCGTGCTTCCGATCCCTCAAAAAGGATGTCAACGCTCGTATTGCCTGGTGATCCTAACCCTGTGGTCTCAAATACATCGGCGGGAAGATCTCCGGTCCCTCCTGCTGTGCCTGTAACGACCATTCATGCACCACCCCCAGTCTCTGTGTCTAAACCCCCGTTGGAAATGGAAATAGAAATGGCCCTTGACCCGGATTATCCGACCTTGTCTAGTCCTCAATCAACTAATGTCAAGCAGTCTAAGGCTACAAATGGATCTGACGCAAATATTGGCCGATTATCAGCCCAGACTTCAGCTATGCCTTCTGATACACGTCCTTCCGTGGGCGGACGTTGGAGCCAAGTGGAGCCTATTCAAGCACGGGGCCGTCGTGTCACCTCTCGTCGCGTCATCTCGCGTATGTACGAGGGACAAGACAAGGAGAATCATGTAGCTGTAGAGGGGGGATGGACGACCGTCGTCGCAGAAGAACCAAGGAATAGGCCAGTCGGTTTGGGCGTGGGCAGAGACATAGGAAGGGATATGGGGAATGTTACACGCCTTCCAGATGAAGCCATTAAAGGGAAGAAGGACAAGGATAAAAAAGCCCGGCGTGCGTATCAGTTACGTGGACCGATACCAAGACTAACCTTTTCCCTGTAGCGCCTACTCTGGATTTTCGTTCCCTTAGCCAGAAACGATCGACGGTATCACTACTTGGATCACCTATTGCACTTTCATCGCCGATTAACGCCAATCCAAAATCCTTGCTGACGTCCCCCGTGGTTGGTGAGTTCAAGGGGTGGTTCTCTAGTCTCTTCAGCTGGAAAAATCACACCAATGGGCAAGGTGGGGTTTTGTATTCCACCGACGATGTTTCCAAAACGCGTGCAGACATCGGGAGGCTCCTCGAACGACTCGGCATCACAGTTGAGGGCGGAGGCTTCAACAGAGGCATGGGCCTAGGGGATTGTGCAGGCCCGCTTAAGTGTCGAACGGAGGATCCAAGTGGTGACGGTGGAACGTTTCCGGGTCTGAAACCTGTCCGCTTCCGAGTCGAATTTTCATTCACACTGCCGACCTCGAATCAGCCCTTGGCTCCTCCAAGCCAAAATTCGTACTTTCTCGCCGCGCCCTCTGCAAACCCATACTTTGCACCTACTCCAGCTGGAAGCACTCCAGCAGCTCGTACCGGTGCCCTGATCAGTAAGCTGACGCCAGTATCCAGTCCCAACCCAGGCATGGAGTTTCCCCCTGGCTGTGCTACTGCTGTTGTCTTTATTCACGAAAGAGGTTCGGCGTCGAGTTTTAGGACGGTGTGGCGGAGATTGAAGGAGATCTACATCGATGGATCCACAATGTTTCCGATCTGTAGTCCTGTCGTCACCAGCACGCCTTTGACTGAATACCCTCAACGATTAGTATGATCCTGGCGCTGTGGAGTTGTTAAATATATTTATGTAAGCTGGATTTCCTGTACAATTTTATTGTAAAACAGTGTAATTGTATTGGGGCATGGCGTTTGATGTGTTTCATCGACATCGAGAACTTGGGTGCCGGCACAGTGGCCTCCCAAACGTACAACTCCTGTCCTCCCTGGACGCCCAATTCATTTGCCGCAGAAGCGCCTTTGACGGCAGTCTGGGAATTTTTCTCAATGTATAATTTATTGGGCAACTATATAAAAATCCACGTTACATAGAACACTTTCACCATTTAAAAATGGTATTGGAATTTGATAAATCGAGAAATATCTGGCAGGGTCAGCCAAAATCAGGAATGATTTACACCGGGGGCATTGTCCGGAACATCGTGAACAAATAGTAAAAACAAGCGCATCTGAGTCATGGGTATGCATTTACAATTTCCGAGTCAACGACATCGATGTGCCCAGGCATGTGTATATTTCTCCAATTTCTTTTCAATGCTTCTAAGGGGCCAATTTGACACTGCCCCCGGTGTTATATATTGTGCCACCTATGAGCTGAACGCCAGTTCTTGAGTCCACGCCGTTTGAGTCCGACTCTGGCTGTTTCCGAGTCTTTCAAGTTTCCTTATCTAGGTAGGTCCATGCTTGTGCCAGTGTGTCCATGTTTGTTTATTTACAAATGGATAGCCAAACAATACCTCCATTTTGTGGAGCTTCCTCTTGACAAAAATGGACGCCGGTAAGATGAAAAGAACGGGGCTGTAATCAAGGCCGGAAGCATGGCAAAACAAATTTCTCTTGTACTATCATTCTTTCTCGCTATCTTTCTTAGCTTTTTCTTACAGATAGCTTGAAAATCGCCGGCTCGGCAGTGTCCTGCCGTGATTCCTAGGCAAAGTCTACTGGCCACTCTTCCTTAGGCCCGTATACCAACGTCGGTGCGTCCGATGGCAGCATTTTTAATATGGGTATATGGGCTATTCTGAGTCTGCATATATGAAACATAGTGCTGCGGCTACTGACCCCACTCACTGGTAATCTTTAGCCGGAACAGCGGCCAGACCTCATCTCGCCCCTTGAGATGGCTTCTAGTGTGTTCTATTCACACAAAGTTACCAACGCCTTGTAAGTAGCCGCCTAAACATATTGACTTGAAAAGCTGTTCATGCTATCCTTATTTAGTGTTTGAGTCACTTCATGACGGTGATCGAGGCTGTTTGGACGACAGATAACACCGGAGATGCTTTTTTTCTTCTATTCTGAGTCATCTATCGTAGTATTGGCACGAAGCAGACGGTGCTTGCCTTTCCACACGGTAAGATAAATTAATTCAATGTGGTTTCCAAGTCCGATTCCACCGCAGATGAAAGCATTTCAGATACTCCCGTGAGTCCTGAATGAAGTGCTACCAGGTTTTTAATTCATACAAATCCAATACCGCTCCGTTGAACATAACTTTTTATGAAGACTCAAACTGACTAGTAGCCGATTTTTTTCTGGCCTTGCTGCGTTGTGCCCGTGGCCGCGGATGCCATCATATTTTGTGTCCCACAGTTGCATCAGCTGCTCTCCGTGAAGTTACCGTGAGTCTTAATTTATAGGCTCTAGTACTCTTTCTAACCGTTCTTTCCAAAATGGTTAAAACCTACTTTCGATCTTATTGCCTTTTGTTCTCCCGTGACTAAAATGGTCCTGGCTCAGGAGCTTTCACCATAATTGTGTTTCTCAAGACTACTTTTCACGCAAGTGTGCGAATACGTCTATCGTAGGGTCATCGAATACTACATGCGAAAGATGATAAAGCATTCGGCGAGAGGCAATGATCGTGAACAATCCAACGCTTGAGCCTTCATTGTAAGAAGCGAGTTAACCTCATCCCATAGCACATGAGTACACAGATGCCTACCAACCTAAACATCTGGCGTATTCTGACGCGCTACTCTTTTTGATTTTTGCAGACCCAAAGCAATTATTATTTGGTGTGAAC
>QLOJ01002465.1:0-29290 GCA_003313625.1 Tricholoma saponaceum | reverse complement strand
CAATCACCCTGGTCTGTAGTGTTTTCTTCTCTGCGTTTGTACTGTCTTGGCCACCTTGCTCAGCCGATGTCGTTGTGAAAATCCAAGTGCGATTGCTCGTTGAAATTTTGTAAGTGGACATTGGGCTGGCTTACAGTCTCAGCCTGTCAAGTCGAATGATAGAAATGCAGCACCATCATGATCGTGGAACCATGTCAATAATTTTGATATAAGAATGAAAAATTTCTGTACCGACTGGTCCTAGCCCCCGGGTTAGAGGCCCTTGAAGGGGCTCGCTTTGGTGGTGAACTCGAAGTTTGTATGTTGACCATGAAAGCATTGTCTATTGGACTCGCTTCACAAATCGACCAATCAATCTCGAGCTGAAACAAGGTAGGGCTGTTGTTCCAAAACTTGAAACTACCATTTTCTAAGCATATTAAGTGTGCGCCAAGCTTGCGCGTTGTTCGTGTGCGGCCTCCGCCTGGGTGTTCATAACGCTGTCTGTTTATAACAAGCGACTCGGAAACAAAGTAGATAAAGCTAACTATCATTGATATCCTAAAAGTGACGGGCCATATCACCAGCTGTCCCAAGGCCACGTTGTGTAGTCACGAATATAATGTTCTGAATTACATACCTGTAAAATCCGAGTTGTCCAGATATTGTCATGTCTAGATCCCTTGCTTCATATTCCGACGATCTGGCACTCGACAGTAGGTATATGATGCTTATCGAGATGTGTTTATCTTGGGAGCTAAAGGAGATTTCAATTTGTGAACTATATCTACCCTGCTCGAACATAGGAAATAAGGCTAGATATCACCCAACTTGCAGAATAACTATCATCAAATCCAGGGGTATCAATGAGGAGAACGTTTCGATCGCTTTCGTTGCGGGGGGTGACATTGGACGGGGACAAATTGCTGGGTGTATTCGGAAGTCAGTGAGTGACAAGAGCGTGACCGTCTGACCTTGCTGCATTGCTGCGTCAATGAACTATTCATGGTTCAAGTAAGTCGACAGCATTTTGAACTTGTCCGTGCTCACCGAACTTTTGCCAGCTCCACTTCTACCCACCACCCTGGAGGAATTTATCAGCACGCATAGTTTGCTGCCGAAATAAGTCGCGCACGCTATAACGTTGTCCTTTTTCCACATGGAGAAGACTGGTTGACCCAGCTCATAGAGTGGACGGTTCTGAAAGGTGCACAAGTCAATCTGTCATTGTTACTTTCAGAGGGGATTCACACACGCCAGTTGAGCCTTTGGTATCCTCAAAGATCAAAATAAGCTTCTTGGGACAGTTACGTGATTGCTGTATATGATCCTGAGGTTAATTGCAGGACTTAATTTATATCACAGAAGAGATGAACCTGTAGCTGGAATATTACTTGAACCCAGAACCTCTGGGTTTTGGCTGCGTCAAACTGCCAATATGACTTTGAGTTCCGAAAATCTCACAAAAAGTTCCTGAATTTCTTGAGGATGTTCCCAAGGAACTTGATATATTTGGCATCTGGAGGATCCTTGAAAATACACCAGATGTGATGGGCTAAGTTCCCGGAAGCATACTAGTGCTGGCGCAACTGGGTTCCTCTTTGAATACGTTATAATGAGCTGGAGACAAACACCAACGAGTTCTAGATGGCACTCCAAAGGATCGATGAAGAAGTTCCCACCCCTTTCTCTCGTGGTATGGAAATCGGAGAAAGATGGGTGTATGATGCGGATTGATTCCATTTGTTGATTCCGCGCCGTTGCATCTTCAAACGGACCACCAGTTGCCTGCGGAAGGTCTGGAAGGAAAAAGACGGATCGCAACTTTGAGATGGCATCCCAAATCACCCCAGATGTACAATCTTGATCATAACCAAGATCTATTAACCCCCATGGAGAGAGTGGGTGCGCGACAAGTAGAACCGTACCGAGCACTTTTCGAAACACCTCTTGGGTGCGATCAGCAGCTATAGGCCATTTAGCGTGTTTGAAGCACTAGGTGAATCAAACAGCTGAAGGTCAGAACTAGTTTCCAACAATATATCGAGCTGTCGGGCGGGATCTTCCCGATCTTGAATTTCATAGCGGTCGAAGCAAAAATGAAAAGACCACATGCTCGTGTCAGAAGAGCTTTCCGTTTCTCGGGTGTTGGCCAGTTCGGCGAGTTTACACTGCGCCAATTGTCTTTTATGTCCTTCAGCCGCCTATCGTTGAACATCGAGATATCATCATTAACAGCCGTTTTAGAGCCAGTGCTGTTGAGATCATATTGCAGCACCTCGTATTGCTGTATTTTATCAAACCCTTGTTTGATGTCCTTTATCCTGAGTGATGGCATTGACAATAGCCGCGTAAGGAATTGAAGGATATCCGCCCTTTGTTCTTCCGTACCACATTCATCGAGCGCGTCGATGATAAGAACGATGGGATTTTCGAGGTCAGAATTTTCCTTGACATCCAAGATTGGTTTTCAAAATCGAGGTGCGAAATCAATCAGTACGATACTCAGGAGGAGTAGACTCCTTCGTCACGACATCGCAGATGGCGGCTTTCATTTCCGAGTGATGATCACACAAGGAAATGACAATCGTGCTGAAAGCCTTGCTGTAGTGACTATGATTGTCTCGCGCAAAGAAGAAAGAAGCGACCAGAAGATTATCTCTTTCGAGATCGCACGCGATACTGGTTGCGATGGATGGTTTTCCCTCGCTAGCCATGCCTTACAACCAAAAAATGCGAGGATTACGCGGATCCGTAGACTTTGCCCAAGCGAGCACCTGGCTGATGATATTCAAACAAACCCCAGGTTGACATGCGTTCCACGGATTATATCTTGCTTCAATGTATGGAAGCTTCTCTAACACCTTGACCCCTGTGGAGAGAATAAGTCCACATTCACGATAAAAAGGTGGACAAACAATTATCTGCGGTGCTATCTTCAAGTTCACCTCCAAGTTAGCTGGGATAAAGGTACCGACAGTCATTGACATACGAGCCGGATACTGCGAGAAATTGTTTACATTTCCATGAATCTCGATGAAAGAGCTATCGTGGGTTTCTATGCGAGACCTCGTGAAGGACGTGGATGAGAACTGGTAGCGGTTTCGGGCTGTTGTGAGTGAAATACACATTGAACAGCAGTTTGCCACGTGCTCCTTGTACATCGCCGTTGCTTGAGCGCCAAGCAACCAAGCGCTGAAGTCTGAATGAACCGTAACGGATGAATGATGACAGGGCCTGAACAAGAACAATTGAGAGCTCAATGAGAGCTGGTGTTTCAAGAGAACATAACAAGTCACACGGTCCACTTTCAAACTTGTAAATACTACGCTCTGAATACGCTACTGGCCTTTGCGCCCAATCCTCTCTTTTACGTTCTATAATGTCTCAAGGCCATAAACATACTCACTCTGTTACTCAGAACCACAAAGCTCAGCTCGCAAATGCATACAACGAACTCGGAAAAGAACTCACATCTTCAAAAATAAGAGTCGTAGGCAACTATACTTTGGGCAAAGTTATCGGCGAAGGCAAGTATACTAGTACATCATACTCTCAACAGTACCCTCTAACCATACCCCAGGCGCATATGGAAAAGTTCGCATGGGTACACACCGTCTAACATCCACCCGCGTCGCCATCAAGCAGATTCCCAAAGCCATGTCAGCATCTCTCACCCGCGAGATTCACCACCACCGCCAACTTCACCACCCTCACGTTACACAGATGTACGAAGTAATCGCAACAGAGTCTTCCATCTGGCTTGTCACAGAGCTCTGCTGCGGCGGAGAGCTCTTCGATTATCTAGCCGAAAAGGGCCGTATCGCGGAGGACGAGGCTCGCGTCCTCTTTGGTCAGCTCTGTCTTGCCGTAGCATACCTCCATGACAGCGGCATAGTTCACCGTGATCTGAAGCTTGAGAATGTGCTGTTGGACGAACGGTGCCGTGTGAAACTAGGAGACTTTGGATTTACCCGTGAGTTTGAGAAGGGGGCGTTCATGGAGACTTTTTGCGGTACGACGGGATATGCTTCTCCTGAGATGTTGCAGGGGAAGAAGTATCAAGGACCAGGTTGGTGATCTCGTTGGGTGTATTATGTCAAGTAGCTCACTTCCACACAGAAGTCGACGTCTGGTCACTGGGTGTTATTCTATACTGCCTTCTCACGGGAACCCTCCCATTTGATGACGATGAAGAAGACATAATGCGTGACAAGATTATCAAGGGTGAATTTGAAGATCCCGATTGGCTTTCCATTGGTATGCACTACATAGTTTACATCATGATTCCACTAACAACCCGCAGAGTCCCGAGACCTAATCAAACATATCCTCCAAAAGGATGTATCTAAACGCCTCACAATCCCTCAAATCCTCGCCCACTCCTGGTTCACCGCGTCACAGCTCTCTTACGAGCAAGACGATAACGATCACCCCATACCTGCTTTCACTCCACCCCCCCTCCCCCCTCCCGAGGAACACTCCGCCCCGCCCTCCTCAGAGGAATCCATTAGCTCTTCGCCATTCATCACCTCATCCTCCGACTTTGAAACATCCACCCCCACAACGCCAGACGACCATTCAAGCATCAAAGACAACGATGACCCATTTGAGCTCTCCCCCGCTCCACCTGCTCTCCACCGCTACCCCAGCGACACTACCATTCGCAAACCCGCCTCAGCCCCCGATCCCGATATGCCCTCCAAGATGTCATCCAGTACCAAACCCGAGACTGTACACGAAGAAGACGACGACACCACATACACAAACCTCAATCCCGACCAAGGCCTGCGAAACTTCACACCTCCACCCCCGCCCATCCTTAAGTCCCATTCCTCCAGCTCACAAAAGCAACCCCCGACCCACCCCGTCCGTACACCTGCACGCACAAAGCGGCGGTCCGTCTCCTCCACCCTCTCCGACGACGGGCCCATTTCTCCTACCATCGCTACCTCCCACAATCCCCAATCCTTCCCCACCGCTGCTGGGCGGGACCTGGTGGACTTTTCCACATTACTCGGTACACCCGCCCCCATTATATTTTCTTCGCCTGTGGAGAGGGAACTGTTGAATTCGCTGAGCATGTTGGGCCTCGACACGGCGCAGATTGTGCATAGCGTGTTGACTGATGCATGTGATGCTGCGGGCGCCGTTTGGTGGATGCTTAAGAAGAAGGCGGAAAGAAGGGGATTGGGGCTGGGGGTTGGAGAGGGGCTGGGACTTGGGCTGCAGGAGACACCGAGTCTGGGTCCTGGTGTGGGAGTTGGGAAGAGGACTGTGCTTGGTGAAGTCGCAGCTGAGACTGAGTCTCCAAAGGAGCTCGACCCCTTGTTGCTAGAGAAGGAGAATGTGAAAAAGGTTCATACAGCCCAACAGAAGCCTCCGCATCGGCACAAGGATAAAGACAAAGACAAAGACAAAGACAAAGGGAAGAAATACCGCCATATCAGCATTGGGGTGCAAACTGATGCCACGGAGTTGACAATCTTCCCCGCCCGCTCTGCACCACAACTGGCATTCGTCCCTCCCACGCCTACCTTCATTGAGCCCAGAACGCCGCCAGTGCGCCCCATCACGCCTACAGGCACAGGGTCGCGTTCCCTGATGCTATCGCCGAGTTCATCGACGGTGACCGACTCACATTCACATTCTAGTTCTAAACACTCGTACTCGAGTTCGAGGAGTCATCCGTCGACTCCTGCTGGGAGCTTACGGGACCGGGAGAAGGAGAAGGAGAGAGAGAGAGAGAAGGGCTGGGAGGGATTAGGAGGGAGTGGCGGCAAGGCGCGGAAGGCGCGTTCGGGGAGTGTGAGTATTATGCAGCGTGCGACGACGGCGTTGGAGGCTGCGGGGCTGGTGAGAAAGAAGAGCGCGGAAGCCGTTAGGGAGGAGAAAGAGAAGGAACGGGAGAGGGAGAGGGAGAGGGAAAAGGATAGGGAGCGATCGAAGGAGATGGAGAGGAGGATGGGGAGCAGTGGGGAGGAGCCGAGGAGTTCACATGGGAGCGGGGGTTCTTCGAAGTTGACCAAGTCGCCGCCCACGAAGGCGAAGGATAAGGATAAGGACAAGGACAGAGACCTCCCTGTCACCCCCCCGCCTGGTGAGCTGCCGCAGATAGGCTCGCCGTGGGTGTTGGCAGACTCTCGAGATTCCACTACGTCGCATCCGCATCAATCACATGGGAACACCCGCCTCTCGACGACATCGCCGACACCTGCCGAGATCCCCAGTAGAGGAGAAGTCCCGCACTCTGCATCCGCACCCAACGTCGCTACCAAATCCACAACAGGGGGTCAACCGCAACCTCGCAACCGCGCAAACATCCTGACGGCATTCAGGCTATGGTTCAACGAGGATAGGAAGGGAAAGCGGAAGGAAACGAATGCGGGGCCACCAGGGATTAACACGCATGCTACGTATCGACAGCAACCTTATAGTTCAGGCACTGCCAAGCGGCGTGGGAGCACCTCGTCTGGGGGTAGGCTTGGCTCGCGAGGCGGAGGCCACCGTCACCGGCCCTCTGTCTCTTCACGACGATCAAGCAGCGTTAATTCACGACGCTCTTCAGGCACGTCCACACAGATGCTCGTGTTGGACTCACCGCAGATTCCGACCCGTCGCTCGTTCGGGAGCCACACTCCCAACTCGGAAAGAGGGGAGTACTCCTCGCGCCCGTCTTCCGTCCGTAGTTTCTCTATGCAGGGCCAACAGCCACGGCACCGCAAGTCCCCGTCGGCGAGCTCTGCAGGGTCAGCACACCTGCGCACTTCGTCACCGATGCAGAGGTATCACCACGGCCACAATCATAATCATCGGCGCGCGGGCTCGGGGTCTTCGACCACCACACGTGTAGTGCGGCAGATCCAAACCACACCTCGTCAGTTACATGTGCGCTCGAACTCGGCTACATCGTCCCTGCACTCCCCGACATCCTCCCGCCCAGCGTCTTTCTACGAGCTGTCGGAGAACGAGGGCCCACGCACGGGGTCCCCGTACAAGCAGCGGCACAAACGCTCGACGGAGGATGGTAGTTCCACTCCCCGACGAGGCTCCTCGAGCGGCGGTTCGACGAATACGATGTTCGTGGCGCAAAAGCGGCAAGGGCCATTTACTAGCCCCGTGTATGCTGGCGGGTACAGCTCGTCATCTTATGGTAGGACGAGCTGGAAGAAGAGCTGGGGGCTGGAGCCGCCAGGGTGGCAGTCCCGGACTGCGCACCTACCGGTTGAGGTGCTGGTGATATCCCCTGCGACGGAGCCTGTGTCGCTTCGAGACGTGTTTTCGGGGAGGCAGTCGTTGAGTATGGGGGATGAGAGTGATTGGGTGGATGAGGACGATGATATTCCCGCGTTCATTGGGGGGTTGGGGCAGATGGGGATGGGGATGGCGGCGGGGAATGGTATTGGGGCTGGGGCTGGGACTGGGACGGGCTCGTCTGGTACGATACAGATGAATATAGAGCCCCCACCGACTGTGATGCTCTCACCTGCCCCCAGACATAGGTCTGCAAAACGGGGTAGTGGGAATGGGAACAGGAACTCTGGGCCAGGTGGGACAACGTCAGGGAAGAAGCAGGGACATTCGCCTGTTGAGCGCGTTTCGCCCAATCCGAGTGATGGTGGGTATGATACAGCTGAAACGAGGACGGGTAGAAGGCAGCTACCTGCTGGCCGCTCTGGGCCTGCATTTCGGCATGCAATTCAGGAAGAGGATGAGGGAGAGGAGGAGTGATTATTTCTGGGACATGGTTTTTTTTTTCGTTTCATTTTTCGTTTTCGTTTCGCCGTGAGCCCCTCTTTTTTTTCGCTACTTATTCACTTCGTTTCTTTATATCATGACCACTACCGTTACTCTTTAAATTTGAACATGCTGTGTACACTGAACCCTATCCTGTGGATATTAGCTATATTTTTAGATACCCTCATCCTACTCGTATAGTCGATCACTTCTTTTTATTTTTCATCTGTCTGGTCTATCTGACCCACATGGTCCGCGTTTCTGTTAGAACTACAGCGGAATTTATTTGACCTGTAGCTCCCAACATGAGCACTGAGAGATGGAAGAGTTAAAGCGCACGAAATTCCTGCCACTGGCGGTTCGCCAGCGTTCTATTATAATTATGAAGCGCATTGTGGCGAAGAATGCAACGAAAGATTGAGAGTCTAACAACTGGATTTTATTGGTGTTTCCACACTCTTCCAAGCAACACAGCTACAACAGCACCAGTTGTGGTCTTAGAGTCAAAGGAGATTAACTAGTATTGCCTTCCCCGGCGAAGTTACCGGGGCCCGTTTACGAATCAGCCACCGAATCTCGCTGTATTAATACCCACTTTACCGCTGTTTCCTGTGATATGAACTCTGTAGCAACCTTTTCCCGTCACCAAGCAAAGGTACTTAGCTGCCAATGGAATCCGGGCTTTCACGTTAGGTCGCACGATGCACTTCGAATTTGAAACATCCATGATATTTGCAATAGTCGCGGACTAGTAAACCGTCTCTCCACTTGGTGTTGGGTGCCTCCGTTTCTAGTCAGTTTCTGGTCGCTGGGGAAACTGATTATGTACTACTACTTACCGTGATATGAAACGCGCACAGCCGTGGCTGGTCTGTATCCTAGGAGAACTAAATGTAGCCTACATTTCCTGCCACTGAACACCCACCATGTTTGTTACTTTCTCAGTTCCAAGACTTTATTTGTACTTACTCCCGTTCACCAGGCCTGAACCTTATGATCCACATTTACCAAAACGTAGTGCGTCAACACCTTGGAATCGTCCAGGATCTACGAGTCAAGGACCTTCTCGCAGTCCGAGAGTGACTTCTGTGCAGGCACAGATTGATGACACTGTCGAAGTGATGAGAGAGAACATTGCTAAAGTTGCGGAACGGCAAGAGCGGTTGGATTCCTTGGAAGCTAGGACGGGTCCGTGTGCGACAACCTCGTTTTGCTACTGATCTTGAGTCAACTTCCCTAGAGAGTCTTGCAGTGACAACCCAAGCATTTCGTCGTAGCGCGCATCAAGTTCGCAAGGCAAGTTTATTAACCCCCTTTCACCACCCTTAACGGTTCTAACTTGCTCTCTCTCTACCTAGAAAATGTGGTAGGTATTGACCTTCGTTTGCTGATATCATTTTAACTTCCTTTTGCTCACTCAGGTGGCAAGATATGAAGGCGCGTATTTCTACTACGTTCTTAGCTTGGAGTCTTCCTGAAGATGTCGAATACATAGATGCGGATTATTATTGGTGTCAGCATAGCGGTCATAATTACTCTCGTTATCGTATCGGTGGTCCAAGCCCTAAAAAAGCACTAATGCCATCCGATTGAAGCACATCAGATAATTGTCAAAGAATTACTTTCAAAGTACGCCAATCCGTTCTCCCTTGGAACGATCAAAAAGTGCTGTTCTCGTACAGCGCTATGTATCAGCCTGGGGGGACGGGTGGTATATGGATTCTGAACGGTCGGGAGGTTACAAACGTGTATTATAATAGCTTGCCTTCACCTCTACCAGTCTTGCTGCCATAGCACCCTTCAATCTGTAATTACTTGGACTATCCGAAATGCCTCATACGGCTACAAGCTACCCAGCGGCAGAGTCCCGGGAATCGTGGCCTTCGTCAGTAAGTGACTTGTTGTCACAAGCTCCAGTGGACGATCATTAATCGACCATTACTGGCTGGTGCATAGAGGTAATTTTGACGCCATCCATCCAGCCAAGATGGTGCGGCCTACACCAACTAGTGAGGAAGCGAGGTAAGTTGAGTGGACAAACGGGTCTCCCTAGCCTCCTGCCTGGATTACAAATTGTGATACAATGCAGAAAGCTGTACATTCCAGTGATATCCTTGCAAGTAACCCCCGACCCTCTGGCTGAAAATGAGTACTGCATGGAAAAGAAGTAACGGACACACTTGAGAGGTTGGCTGAACAGCTGTTCCAGGACCGACGATGTAAAGTGCCATAGATGAGGAACCATTAAATCACACTTTCTAGTCGTTCAGAGACATGAATAACCATAACCGAACAAATTCGTGCTCGAAATTTTGAGAAAAAAGCCATGCTATAACGTCAACTGATATGCATGGTGTCACATGAATTCTGTTCATGGTGTGCATAGGCCATACAAACATGATCTCCGACTAACCAACTCATCGTCCACCCTTGCCACCCTTCATCTGTTGTTTAGATACCTTGGGGCCAGCTGGGATGTTTGTGCGCGTGGCCGGCTGTTGAAATAGTCTTAATGCAAAATCGCGAGACCATAACAACGATTAGGCTGACCTTGGCCTTCTTGACCTCCTTGTCTTTCTTCTCTGACTTCGCTTTAGTAATGGCCACCAACCGCTGTTGCTGACGGACGGCAGCAGTCTGATTCCGTTTGGCGGCGATAGCAGCTAGGTCAGCACCGACGATTCCGCGCTGGTGTTTCACTGTTCGGCGAGAGCGCTTCTTGGCAACTTCTTCCGTGATACCCTTCTTGTGCATCCGGCGGAAGACTTGCGTCCAAGCGATCTTGCGGGGATTTTTCCGTTGTAGGAATAGAGACGCATTCTTTGAGGAAGCAAAGCGGAAAACCTGGAAGATTTCGGCAGAAAATGAGCTGAAAGCGCCTGTGGAGAGGATCATGGTAGTAAGCTCGTACTTTACTGTCCCCGCGGACAAAAAGTTTGCCCTTGCTGGGGTAGATTTTGTACCCGGAGAACGAATCAAGTTCGATCTTCTACGCTCATAAAAGAACGTGTCAGATAATCCTAGCAGAGATGAAAGTACCACGCACCATCTGTGAAACATCCAAGGCAACGAAGAGTCAGCAAGGAATCCTTGTAATAAATAGTCGCATCCAAAACATCGCAGGACCATCCAGCCCAAATACCATCCGTAATTCATGTTCTTTACATCTCCAGAAGGCCATAGAGCTGCAGAATCCGCCCGTGCTTTCCTGAAGCCTCTCCAGCCAGAAATTTATGCTCACCTTGATGGGTTTTGTCGGACGGCGTTGATGAACGTTGTGGGTGAATGTGTATTATGGGAACCTTCGGAACTTGCCGGAATCAAGCACAGCCACCTACTCTGAAGAAGTTCAAGTTCAAACGTTCAAGTTGAACTTAGTACTATGTAAGTTCTATCTCTGATTCTGACTCAAGTCTCGTAGAACAATCGTCATTCCATAGAGCTGACGTTATGATGTGTGCTCTTTGTACCATACGTTGTGGTGTGGCCCAAATATAGTGATTTTGATCCCTCTGTCGTCCTCTCAATGCGTCGCGGTCGAATGTCACATTCCGTACAGATACACCCCAAGGGTACGATGTAGACGACAACCATAGAACGCACTCGCAAGATGTGGGTGAGATGTCCCAGGGGTATTGGTGGTTGGGTATGTCGTGTATGTCCGTGTCCTACCTCCTGACGCTATTAAATCTTACCTCGGCACTCACAACCCACGTTGAGCGAAACATTCAGGGAGGCAGCCCTATGGGCCTGTGTATTCGTACTCCATTGGACCTACATTAGAATTTGATATTAACATGTAGCTCGCCAATCGCGCCAAAAAAGCCCGTTCAGACTCGCCCCCCAAGTGCGTTCCCAAGTTCGGAATACGGACAGGTCAGTGTGTAGATCGATTTTAAGTTAGGCGTTGACTCAGAGATCAAGTAAACCGCTGATGCGGTCTACCGTTTGTACATCCCACTTTCGTCATTCCAGCACCCCTATGCACAAGGAACTTTCAAGTTGCGTACACGATGCATCATCTAAATCGAATTTATGTAAAGCTGGTGGTTCGGATAAGGTATATCCAAACTTACAAGTAAAGGCTCACTTGTTTTCAAGCTCGTCCCACTCTGAAAGTCCGAAGAAGGACGGCAACTTTTCCCACATTTCTTCCCTCGCTTCCTCATGAGCTAACTCCCCAGCAGTTTGGCACTTCTGGCACAGCCTTGAAACGATTGCTTTCTGGTGTGATGCCCATCTACTCCATGCCATCAAACCGCCATTCGTCTGTGGCCGAGGGTGAAAGAAACTACATAGTAGAAGCGCCCGAAATGCGGCACAGATTGTGTCCGACGAACATTTGTAAGTTGGAGCCAGAGGCTCGGTCAGCCACTTGAAGGTATGTTCCACCATCGCTTCGTTGAACCTCTCTACCCCAATTATACAAATCTTTTGGAGGTCAGGAGATAACGTGGCAGTGGTTCCATCATTCCGTGTAACACCAACAAGAATTTGTTCCTGTACAAGTTTCATTTCCACATGGATACATGGCAGACAAGACTGAATGCTTACAAGAGAGAAGGTTTCAATACATGCAAGGAATGCAGCTGGTAATACCCTGTTGAATGAATTCTCCGCCGCGGTGTTTACAACGTCTATAGGAAGGGCGGTATCGCCAGAAATTCGAGTGTAGGAGTCCTGGGTCGCATCCCAATCCTTCAATGCTGAAGGGTACTCGACTGTGAGGCGATTTAATGCATCCCGGCGGAGATGTTTACAGTCATACTTCCGACTCATGCGTAAGATAGTTGTGATGATGGACATTTTTTGCAATTGCTTCCCGTAATACCAGCTGAAATTGAGTTGTCACTCCTCTGTTCGGACAAATAAGAAGTTGAGAGCTCTGTGCTCACCTGCCGTCATAAAGAGCCCTCAGAAAATACTCGACATCCTTCGCAGGATCAGACAGATGCACAATTGGACAATCTTCGACAGTTGGCTCGTTCTCAGGCTGAGGAAACGTAAACATATCTGCGAAAACCGTGGATTGACTAGAGAGCATGCTTCGATGAACACGAAATCGAGTGAACTCTGCCTCGAGGATAACATTGCCGTCGTCAATCCAGACAACCTTAGATTGTACGGGCGCGGTGTTGGTCGCAGACACAGAATCGGTTCTCCTTCGCTTGCTAGCTTGACCAAGTGTTGACATGTTCGATTGAACTTTCGACTATAGTAGTAAGTTTGTCACGACTCGCGTTCGATAACACATCGTGACTCACGTGCCACTGGTGACTTCTCCCTCGATTGCCAAAAGAACATCAACTTGAAGAACCCGCCAGTGATTCATCATCGGACTGTAACTTTTGTAAGACGTTTGAATGATCCTCTGTCAATGGACATTCCATGGTTCAAGTTCAGCAACTTCAGTTCTCACATCTAAATGGCACGTTGCTCAAGGATCCCCAGTCATGAAACTTGATCCTTGCAGGCGATGAACACACTGCTTCTGTTCTTCTGATGATCATCCTGTCTCCCAATGTACAAAATCAGCATATGTGGAAGTTCATTTACGACAAGCTCAAGAGCGACGGATGCTTATGAATTTCATACTCGATGAGCAGTCACGATATAAGGAGGATTTTGACACTGGCGGGAGGCTCTCACAGCTGAGAACCACCGTGCGATCGGTTTGAGGCTTTCAGCAAGACCGTACAAATCTACGTCCGTGTAGAATCGTTGTGTTCGTCAAGACGGGTGCTCTCCGCCCAGCACGCCTGTGACTAGATTGAAGTTTTCCCCAATCCAAAGCGCGCGTCTATAAATAGTTTTTATAATGACCTGCCTTACTTGATCGCTGACACCCGGATATGAACTTCGTAAGTAGCCCAGTGTTCAAGACACTTGTTTGCGACCTCGTACTTCGGGACTCTGCGCCGTGGAAGTTCTGGAACAACACTGAAGAAGGCCATTTGATCATGATGTTGACTATTCAAGCAGCGAGGAATTTAAGGTACATGGAAATCCCTGCTTTGACCTCAACCTCACTAGGCCTCACTGATTGTGTATGACATTTTACGCACAATTTCCAGAATCAGCGACATCTGCCATTATGGAAGTACGATGCGCATAATAACTCACTTGCTCCCAATCACCTTTGGGATAATTATATGTAAGCAGCAGCATGACGACCAATCAACAGAAAAACATCTAACTAACCAATCCTCTAAGATCCAGTTTTCCTAAAATAAAGTTCATGTAGTCACCTTGTCCGTTAATGCATTACTCTATGAAATCATAACCTCGGTTCATGTGATCTTTGAGGGGCATACTTTGCCTGAGAAAGCAGAGAATATAGCAGCTGGTTGAGAACTATACGGATTGTGACATACCATCTCACATTCCTTCGTTTCAAACCCACATTTTTGGTAGAAGGCTGGCCACATTCAATAACCACAATGAACAAGGATGTAGATGAAAGGCTCACGGATATTCTTATTTGCGCAGTTCAAAATTGTCTTATAAGCACCACTGTTCTCGCTGATATGAACTAGCGCCTGGATTATCCTGAGCCCAAGCTTTTTCCCCTGCTGCTTCTCGTCAACCACGATATCTTCGATATGGCCCACACTGCTCAGTCCCCTCTGGAACTTGCGCTCCATACACACGGTCCCCACGCCTGCAATCATATCCGTCGTCTTGTCAATAATAACGAGCGTGTAGTACGTTCGTGGTGAGGCGCGCAGAGACTCGAAGTGCGCGACCCAGGCTGCTTCACCTGGATCTGGGGCGCTGGTTAAGATGGAAAGCACTGAGAGGTGACCACGCCTGTAATCCGTCGAAGCCAACGGGCGCATCTAATTGTTCATGAGCACAATGATGCAATGGGATGTGTTATATAGCGTACGTGGACATCGGGGTGCAACTGGCTCTTGACTTCCTGTGAGATGAATTCAGGCGAGAAAAGGAGGTCGAGTTGGCTATCTGGCGTGAAGGGCGATGTCGCAAGAGCCATTATCTGGATCGCAGATAGACGAAAGTGTAGGTTTGTGTCGAGGTTGAATGAGTATATATGTTCGGAAGCACTGGCAATGCCTGGGCAATGCAAGAAACGTGGGACAGTGAGTGCTAAACGGAACCAATTGAGTTGTGTGCGGCGATGTCGGGGTCACAGCCATCGTTATCGTATGCTTTCAATCCGAACTTGAACCGATCCCAGGGTTTCTTGTCACTGGTTGCCTTCAAAGCGTACACTTGGTTTACGGCGGGATATTGTGGTCGGACTTCACTTTTGCGTTGACAATCAAATGACCATGTGGGCATTTACCCGATGACCACAGGCATACTTATCCTTGACCTCTGACCTGCATCTGGTACCACGGTGGCGTTGCTGTGCGACCGCCCGTCCGTTTCAACTTGACCTTCGACGGCAACGAGGTCAGAATCTGATATTCCCCTATTTCAACCATCAGTAACGTTGGCCGTCAGTACTTCCTCGCAATTCGCTGCGTTGAACTAGTTATCCAGGTACAATGACTTCTGTTGTTTTTTCGCAGTTGCTCTCCCTTAGCCACATTCGAAATTGACCGCTTCTCATCACCTTTATCTTAGAGTCTCGGCCACGTCGAGCTTGCCATCTTATAGGAATCATCCCATAACTCAGACCTGAACGTCGGACTGCATATTTCTTTCCCTCGAAGCGTGTTTTTCACTTACAATATGGCAGTGTATTACTTCGAACAACATTGGAAGAAAGAACTTCACAATCGAGTCGCCGAAGTTGCGATTCAACACTTAGGTGCAATGTGGACAAGTCACAAGTTACTTATGTAATAGGACTTCCCAATATAGCAGGCCGGTTGGTGGCTGGCACTGGGGGAATTGCACCATCATATGTACCTATTGGACACACAAGAACCAAATGTGGAGCTCATAAAGTATTTGTTCTCAAGTGTACATAGAAAAATCATTCTAAACAAATTCATTATGTTCCCTTTGTGTTCCTCAGCAAACTAAGAACATTGAATAACCATAAAGACTTCGCTAGCAATGCTGTGACCGATCACGAACATCAGAGACAAAGACTATATCTAATTAGCATGTGTCCACAATGTAACACTTGGTGCCTCCCCCAGTGTGGACAACCACACTGCTGAGTATCTCTCCACGAGAGGATACCTACGGCTCCACTAGGGTAGATATACTTTGGAGTTGTAAATGAGTGACAGAACTCGGACTAGACATGACTCGGGAGTATGAAAGATATTACGCTTGCCGGAGCATATAATCTAAATCTTGCAGGATAGGACTAATGAAGGGGAGAGACCATGCTCTGATAGACTTGTTACTGTCTATCAACTTCGAAGGGCGGGAGACATGAAGGTATTGATTTGTAAACATAGATCAACTTGAATTAGAGGCTCAATTCGAAGTTTGTCCATCACAAGGATGAAGTACTTACGACTTGGTGGGTAGAGCGGGGTGTTTTGGGGCACTGAATGACTCTCCCAGGTAGCAGGTAAGTATTCTAATTTCATCGTTATATTTGGTTGTAGTTACGCGTCGTATGCCAATGTTTGCCCAGTCACTGTGACGGCAAAGGTTACTACATAAACCGTGACTGTGACGGTACATTCACCTTCTCTACAGGACTAACACCCAACTTCGTGGATTCCGGTCTTTCCAAACCTTCATTGCTCCAGGTTCCCGCTCAATATGTTTTAAGCTACTTCCCCACCCTCAGTCCATCACTGCTTCCAGCCAACACAATCCATTCCCTACCCTGGAATGAATTCTAACCCTAAGTTCTTTTGGGTCATCGTGCTTCTTGCAATTGCTTCGTGGTGGTCTGTCTGTCTCCCACAGTTCCTTGAAGAGTAGCAACTTGTGGCGTCGTGAGGAGTCTTTTGTGATGACTGAACCTTTGTGCTTGGATGTTATACGTCAATCGAACCCTTAGCCTGTTTGGGCAGTCTTGCCTCGATGATGTCTCGAGCCTTGCCCATTGTCGCCTCTCCGGAAAAGTATCTTTGTTCTCGGTTCACCAGGTGGTCTAGCATCTTGATCACACACAAAGCCCTGTCAGCATTGCCTCGGGACCCTAATTCTTGTGCCCAATTGATAACTAGCCTATCCGTACAGGATGCTGCGTTGTCTCTGCCTTTTCTTCCCTCGCTAGGGAGTTAGGGCGTTTCTATGCATGCTTCTCTTTGGTGATGGTATTAGTTGGTCAATGAATAAGGATAGGTGATGTCGGAACACGTGGACTTCATTGTCGGGACGTACGATCAACTCCGGAATTGGATACCAGAGAAGCATCACTTGTTTAGGGGCTTGTGCTGATGACTGAGAGTGCTCCGCACAGTCCTGGGTTGGGTGGTATCGATCTGACGGTCTAGCGGGGACACGTACAGACTTCCTCTGAGTGGTTGAGCTCTCCCCATCGCTACTCTTGCATATTGGTACTTTCATTCCAGTGTCATATGATGACACTGCTAGCGACACGGCGTTTATGGGTTTACAGCAACTTCTGGTCTGTAATGGACATAAATAAGCATCCCAAACAAGATGTCTTTGGCCTGGGTCATCTTGACTCTTCCCTTGAGGCTTCCTACTGCATATAGGTGTAGGGTGGGGGCCTCAACACCCGGTGACATTTCTGTAGAGTTTCAATTGCCGTGGGCTACTGCAATTCTTCTGTGCCCGTTTCGTGAAGTAGCGAGCAACAGAGGGTTGTAGGAGGAGTCCAAAAGTGTTGGCGAACGCATCGAAATTCACATGGCTTCGCGGTTGATAAGTACTGGGGATTCTGGGGTGGTACAGGGCTATGAGCATTCAAAGGGACTCTCACAGGAAAGCTTGGATTCGCGGATTCTTTGGTCATTAGGAACATTGGAGGGAGCGCTATGGCACGGCGTTTGTCACGAGGTGTGACACAGGCGTGGGCTGATCTATTGTGTCCCTCTTTCAGTGGAAAACGTCTCTTGGCCGGCTTCGTCATGGTTCATTCTCTTGTCTGGGATGTCTTTGGATGCCCCCAACTTCGAGTCCTTCTACACGGGAAGGCCGACTGCGATTGCTCTGCTGTGTGTTAGTAATCCGGCTCCCACCCTGTACCTGAGGATTCTCGACGCTCTGTTTGCTGACTTGCTGTAGTGGTTCTATGCTTTTTAGTGCCATCCAGATTCCTCTAAACAGGAAGGCTAACTGTCTCCTCTAGTCTCATTCAGATTGGAGGCGAAGACCCGTCCCTTTGAGCCTTATTTGGGTCTTTGTTTTGATCATCTATACCTTGGTTCGTCTCTATGGTCGTTCCATTTTGTGGCATTTGGTACTTGTCATTTTGATGACCCAGGGACAGTACTTTGCTGATTTCTTTGCTTTCATTGCTGTGGGTTGGTCTGTCTATCAAGGATCTCCCTATACGTCTGTCTAGCCATGTTGCATCTGAAGTTGTGACTCCCTCGGGAAAAGAGGCTCTCTGGCGAGATGCCTTGTTGCAACAGAGACTTGTTCTCGAGTACAGTTGTGATCGGTGTAAGATGATGGACTATTGGTGTCAAGAATCCCTCTGATTTTGCATGACTTCTGCTGCGATGGACCTTGAGTCTCTGCTAGTCACCTACTTGGCGAGAATGGCAAGGTTGATCACGGACCATGTGGAATTACTTGCGGCCAATGGTACATACAAGAAGATGAGACAAAAGATTGCAATTCGGTTCAGGGGTGGCGAGCCACCTCTTGCACGTTGTGCAGGAGGATGTTGGATGACAGGGCTACCTGGAGAGAAGTATGGCCATTACTATGCTTGTCAGCAGTCTCTACTGGCAGGACAGTGTTGGATGACAGATACACATGCGCAGGGTGGATGGGAACTTCATAGTTGTCATGACTAAGAGGACTTCCTTGGAGCAGGAGTCGGGCCAATACATACAGTTAGTCTTTCGGGACTAGCATTGTAGCGGGGGAAGCTTCCGGGCTTCGAGAGTGTCCTGAAACGTTCTGGGGAATACATGAGCTGGACCCTCTGTGGACCGGTTGAGATGTGGATGCTTTGGGTTCGTGCACTGTTTTGACGAGGACACCTGATGTCTGATGACTCATGCCTGAAATAATTTTTCGTATCTTTTCACCTTTGTGGTGATTTCTCGCTCCTCCGATTACACAATTAACAAGGGAATATGTTTTACTAGTCGCAGGATCAATTAGTATAACTTGGGCATATGTCGGTTGGTGTGTACTCTCGGAATGTCTATTGGTCGATCTGGACTGCTGCGGCTGTCTCCCATGCCACCTACTCGTGGTTTCCAGCTACTTGCTCTCTTGCTCTTTGTGTGTACGAGTTTGCTTGTACTTGGCCTTCGGCGCTGTCTGGTACATGGAGTACGTACGAAGAAATTAATTCATGACGAGACGATGTGGTTCCCTTCCGAGACGACGTCCCTAACAAACTATTCTGCCTTTTCTTCGCATATCTTCCGTGTGGATGGAATACTGGAGGTCAATCCAGACGCCCTTCACCCAATCATCGAATTCTTCGATCGCGCTGAAGCTCGTTGGCAAGCCAAATCAGATCGCGCCAGCCGAACCTAGAAGAAGCTATAAACGAGTATATCCGACGTTACGGGAGGAAGCCTCCCAAAGGATTCGATGCATGGTAGGCTGTTTGTGCCGCCGGTTGCTCATTGCTACGTTACCATTAATTTTGATCTGAAGGAGTTAGCGTTGAATGCCGCGTCCAAACATCTATGTGAGTTGTTTCTTTGATGTGGCTGCTGACTCATAGCGTTCTACATATAGTCTCAATATAGCAACATTGCCTGGAGAGTATTAAGAATGGTTTTCAGCATGTGCGCCTTCGTCTCCAGCTCGGACCTTCGAAGAAAACATTCATTCATCATCATCGAAAAATTATGGATCCCTGTACCCACCCTAAGCTCCTTGAAATTCACGGAGAATTTCTTATACATTCAAATCCGGTCACGCAGAACGTTTTGATTCCCAAATTTGCTTACGCATCGAGTATCCTTCACCACGATATTCAGATTCCGATGTTACTATCGTGGGTTGAGGATATTGTGCCACAGAGCGATGACCTCCCATGGGAGGGCAAACTTGACGAACGTTTATCATGGCGGGGAAGTAATACAGATATGTGGCATACACCCGAAACTCATGGAGAAATGCCCAACGTGCACGACTGGTCGATCTTGCGAGAAACTTGAACGGTTTAGTCAAAGTTCTCATACCGTCTGGCTCCCCAGAAGCACAAGTTGGTATGGGGGCGGAGATCGGCCGCCAGAAAATTAATCCTGCTATGATGGATATCGCTTTTGCTGGCGTGCCAGTTGGCAGTCCGCCTTCATTCTGCGATGAGCTTTTACATGTGTTCGAATGGAGGAAGCGCCAGAATCCAAAGCAGGCCGGGAATTTTAAGTATGTGATTGATGTAAGTCTAGTCTAGATCTACCCTTCGAGGTCTAACCACAATGTGATCCACAACAGGTGGATGGAAATGCATGGTCCAGTCGATTCAAGCGACTGATGACATCAAACTCATTGATATTTAAAGCATATACCCGGAATGGTGGGTCGTCTTCGTCTCTAGCGGCTCTCAAATAAAGGACATATCCTTCGGTCAGGTTCTTAGACCGTATAGAGCCTTGGGTTCATTATGTCCCAGTACAAGTTGACTACTCAGACTTATACGATCTGCTAACATTTTTCCGTGGTGGGATGTATGGTTAAGGCGCCCACGACGATGCTGCACGAAAAATCGCAAACCGCTGGACGAATGTGGAGTAAATCATTTTGGAGAAAGGAAGACATTACTGCATATCTCTTTAGGTGAATTCCGTCCCAGTTTTCCTGTCTGCGGCTTACTGAGTAATTTTCAGACTCTTTCTGGAGTATGCCCGCGTGATGAGTTGTAGACCGGGATGCTATCATAATACCACGCCACGAAACTCCACATACTGGTAGCATAAACCTGAAGAGGACTGTATTAGAACACTGATGCTCGAATTGACATATATGGGGACTTGGAGATTTTTCTTCGCGGGTATACTTCCCTGTTTTCACCTCTTGAGGTCTGTTAGATGGTGACACAATAAACGCGACGCGTCGGATCACATGATTGCAACACTCACGGCCTCTCCAACACTTGGTGCCAAGTCACACTTCTCACACCAACATGTACTTCGTGCCTCTAGAGCTCGTCCGCGAGATTATCGAAAATGTATACAATGATTCTACGTCCCATGTCATTTGCGAAGAACCTGGAAGGACGAGCAAACCAATCTGGTCATCGATTGAATCATTTACGCTTGCTTCAAGAGCATACCGAACACTGGTTCTTGAGCGCTGGTTTCGCATCCTCTTCATAAAGTCATCAAAGGACATATCTTTAATGCAAGATTTTTTCCCAGATATAGAGCAGAATTGGGCAAGGTAGCTTATATGTATGCAATTCTGATTGGTATTCGCTGAGCTACTTTGTCGTAAGGGAACTGCACTGTGTGCAACTCGCCTCATCGGATACACAAATATGGGAACTTCGCGGCTTCGAACGCCTGGCTAAAATCCGCTTGGACTGGTTATTTCAAGTAATGATGCCACATTACGGCTCGAAAGACCCTGCAGACCGGCTTCCGTTTACCCATGTACCTTCAACTGTGACCGAACTGGATATTCGGGGACTCCCGTGGCCTTCTCCTCTTATCTTTTACAATATTGGGAAGATTTTGCCCAATCTCGAAGTCCTCAGGCTGCGACAGCAGAGAATATGGTGCGGCCTTTGTCACACCTGTTCAGTAGCAAGATTCCAAGCACCCGGTCCGGAAAGATTAATATATGAGGGGGGACTTGGATTACCAGTATTTCTCTCTGCTTTCTAGTGCTAATTAGTGGAAGCTCATTTGTCATATAGATGCACTATGCACGAGCATTTTGCTCACTGTTGCGTCTGCATACTGTTTGTATAACTATCGCCGATTTCGGTTATGGGCACACTACGCTGACCGATGGGAAAGGCCAGAATCAGTATCTCTGGGCAGGTGAATGTGATCGCTGCATGGGAATCATGTATGAAGATGATACCTTTCGGGATCGTTGGGTGGCAAGAAAGCAAGGAATTCGTGCTGAAGGCGAAGATGCGGTTGTCTACGCTTGTCCTCCTGCATTGAGAAGAGTGGAGTGGGGGTTCTGGAAAGCTGACACAGACGAAGATCTGGATGAACTAGAAGGTGAAAATGTATTTTTTGATTCTGGGGAGGAATGAAGTAGGTCCTGCTGTGTTTGTTTCAGAACATCTGCTTATACATCGTACAAATTCGATGAAAATTTCTATCCTTACGAAATGCACCGCCCATTTGGCATGTGGTCACTAGTGGTATCTTTATCCGAATTACGTGCGTCTTTTCAACAACAACCGTAAATTTTTTCGGGGCATACCGCACTCACCAGCCTCACATGAAAATCGATGATCGTTTAGGAGGTATTCATTGTCGATATATTGTCAGGCACATGCAGCGTGAAGTTAGCGCTGATGACCTCATGTGCTACCATTTATCGCTGTGCGCTACTACAGCCTCCCGAAAAGCCACTAGAAGCCTCATCCGATCCGTGCATCTGTTGCGCAGCAGTAACGCCATACTTAGATCCCTTTTTCAGTCTAGAAAACGCTCCATTGATTGCAAGTCAGTTGGACTTCAGAATCTAGTGAGTCCTTCATGATCAGTATTTTTACGATCGTCAAGCCAAGCGTTCAGTACTCGTATTTAAACTATGACTAACTAGTGAGACGGGACAAAATGGAAAGCTGTGGGAGAAGATGCCTAGTAACCATCTGTGATATCTGCTTGCACAATAAGTGCCCTGGCACGCTCGTTTCGAGGCAGAATGCGACATCGATAGGGAACGGGATGACTTGAATAATACTCAGTTCTCAAGGATAAATAAGGTGATGAAAGATATGGCACCTTGTAATACCAGAAGTAAATGCGACTCGAGGGGTAATTTCTTTCCCGCTCTCATCCAGGGCCTTCGATATGGAAAGAGTGGCCAGGACTGACGCTATAGCAATCCACATACTTCCATCCGCAACATGACGACCTGGGCATATTCTAAGTGATATGGATTCTGAGTCAGTGCTATAATCCGTCGAGGGTTGTTAAATTGACAAACCTGCGTCCGAAACCAAAAGGTCCGCTCGGGTATGGTTCGCCCCTTCCTTCTGGCTGTGGAAGGTACCTGGCTGGATCAAACTTGAAAGGGTCAGCATAAACGCTTTCGTCCAGAGTCATTCCTCTAAAGGATACAGATCAGTAAGGCGGAAATCGCGTGGAAGTTGAATATCATACCTTGTATTAGCAACAATGAGTGAGCCTTTCGGTATGAACATCCCTCTGTAGACGTCATCCTCCATTGAACGATGCGGTATACCTATTGTGTCCAAATGAGTCCTGCAGCATGAGCAAAGAAATTGACCCACCCATTGGGACGGCATGATTCCATCTGAGGTATTACATGGGCCATGCCCTTACGAACAAGTTCATGGGAAACTGGAACACGCACCGAAGTGTCTCCTGCAGTACACTCTCAACGTAAGGAAGCGAGCTGCGATCGTCAAACGTAGGAAGCCGCTCTGTACCAATTACAGCTTCAATTTCCTTTTGGGCTCGCACTTGACATTCTGGGTAAAGGACCATGGCTAAGAAAAAGATCGATAATGATGACCAAGTCTAGTGTAACATAAATCAGATATTGTATGATCAGCTAGTTGAAATTTACCGTGTCTGATGCAGCGCAGTACATCACACCTGCTGTACCTTTGATATCTTCAGCCGTATTCGGGCAATCAGGCCCGTCTCTATGGAGGGCTTCTAGATGATAGGCGAGGAACGAAGGATTAGCTTTCCCTTCAGCCTGTAACATGGAGTTCAGTAATTCGTTTTGTTACAGAATAACCCCCTGCCATTAATCTTTCAACTTCCTTGAAGGGGTACTCATGAAGATTTAATATCGCAGGCCTGTTGTCTCGCGCAAATCCTGCATAGTATGCACCAGGAAACCATGCTGGAAAATATTTGACTATAATAGTGTATCAAAGCCCAGTTCAGCGATTCGATATCTAGTATACTCACGAATCGGGAAGAAGTCCACGGGAGTGCTTCCGGGTGAACCAATATTGCTTATGGCATGTCCTACCCTTTCTGCAATTGCGAGATATGGATCATCTTTAGATGTGATTTGATGGCCGTAGACCAAACGCATGATAATTGACGTCGAAAACCTTGATATTGACATCGAGATGAGCCACGGTGACCCGTAATCAATGATCATACGATACCGTCGTATAATATCATCCCGACTCGTATCATCAGACACAAGATTCTGGAGCAGAGTACCAGCTTCCCTGAGTTGGATGGGGCGATACGACACACTTTTGCTCTTGTTTAGATAATCTTGCAATATACGCCTATGTTTCTGAAATTGTCTCCCATACTGGATGTGCGTCATCGAAAACCCCTCGGGCCAACCCAGACTGCACCGTTCAATCAGTCAATATCATAATTAAGACAAGGACACACTAGTTAAACAGATGAAATATCGGTCGATCACTGTAATTTGCACTTTTTTTTTCCAGAAGATCATTTGCGGCTTCGACGCTGTTCAATACAACGATGGATCTCCCAAGGAAATGAAGGTGCATTACGTCGCCTAGTCAAGGAGGATATGAGACTACACTGAAAATAAAGTAAGGAAAACATTACCGTAGGTTTTGCCCCATTTGTAGAACAATAACTCTTGGTTGTCGGGAGGAATAAGTCGAAGATGTCCGATGAGGGGTTCCGCAGGAGGCCCTGGCGGTAATGGATTGGGCCTTTTCGAATCCCTGTAGAACCATACGACAAGACAAGCAAGACTAAGTAATATGAGAACCCAGGCCATGCGTCAAACTCGAATCAACGGAATTCTTCCTCCCCTAAAATACACACTGGCGGACGGAGTCTTAAAAACATCCTCCTCAGATTATTCTCCCGAGTCGCATCTTAACGGCTGACTTGAACCGACCCCTAAAATAAATAATGCGAGAGCGCGCGGGAGAGTTCGTGTGATTTCGGACAGTGGTTCGACCGCAGAAGGTTCGTGAAGTAACTATTTCAAACAAACGCCACAACAACGTTCACTGAGTTTCTTCAAGTTGCTAAGTTACTTTGTCGTACTACAGGGAAGCTTAAGTTGGAACTACTCTGTTGCAACTCGCCTCATCGAATATACAAATCTGGGAACTTCGTGCCTTCGAACGCCTGCTAAAATCCGCTTGGACTGGTTATTTCAAGTAACAGAGCGTATCTGCAACCGTTTTTACTGGGGTTTTCAATTACAACTCAGGCAAAACTGAGCATACTCCACTGGCTCCACTGGTGGGGTTTCCGGCTTACCTGCCTGATGTCATTTGACGTGGTCATGTCAAACTTCAGCAGTCATAACAAATTGTACTGTACAAGATCATGCTCAGAAATATACGTCACGGTGGTCTTATGCAGGGGATGTGTTTGTCGCAGACTTATATACCATTTCTTCTAGGTGGCATCCTGTGGTGAAACTACTATGACGCAGCTCCGACTTCTATTTACCAATGTGCAACAGTGACCGAACTGGATGGTCGAGGACTTTCATTGTCTTGTCTTTTTCATATTTTCCCAATCTCGAAGTTCTCGGAGTCAGGCCACGACAGCAGAAAATATGGTGCGGCCTTTGTCCAGTAGCATACTTTCAAGCACCCAGTCCGGAAAGGATAACATATGAGGGGGGACTTGGATTACCAGTATTTCTCTCTGCTTTCTAGTGCTAATTAGTGGAAGCTCATTTGTCATATAGATGCACTATGCACGAGCATTTTGCTCACTGTTGCGTCTGCATACTGTTTGTATAACTATCGCCGATTTCGGTTATGGGCACACTACGCTGACTGACGGCAAAGGCCAGAATCAGTATCTCTGGGCAAGAAAGCAAGGAATTCGTGCTGAAGGCGAAGATGCGGTTGTCTACGCTTGTCCTCGTGCATTGAGAAGAATGGGGTGGAGGTTCTGGAAAGCTGAAGGAGACGAAGATCTGTATGAACTAGAAAGTGAAAATGAATTTCTTGATTCTGGGGAGGAATGAAGTAGGTCCTGTTGTGTTTGTTTCAGAACATCTGCTTATACATCGTCCAAGGTCGATGAAGATCCCTATCCTTACGAAATGCACCGCCCATTTGGCATGTGGTTACTAGTGGTATCAGTGGAGTGGTGAACTAGAAGGTGAAAATGAATGCCTTGATTCCTGCTGTGTTTAATTTAGAACGCCTGCTTATACATTATGCAAGGTTGATGAAGATTGCTATCCTTACGAAATACACCACCTGTTCGTGCGGTCACTGGTGACATCTTTCTGAATCTCTATCCGAATTACCGCGCGCCTCCCCAACGACAACCTTCTCCCACTCTAATATTTCTCGTTCACGTGTTTTCCCAATCGGGGCATTCGCAGTTACCACCGTGCGGTCACAAGCACATGTTCGCGAATCCTTATGATAATTTCATCGTGTGATAAACCATCCTCTTTCGAGTTCTTGGTGCGATTTACAGCCGTAGAAGTCCTTGTCATTGAAAACGTGGTGAGGATTCGGATCAGCTACTACTCAGATTCTGCTTTAATCGGTTCCCCGAAGTGTGGTGTTAGTTCTGCTGCAGTTCGTTGGGCCAGGTTAGGCCAGGTTCCTTGGTATTGTATCATCCAGTTTCATAAGTAACAGTAACCGAGAGTTTGATAGTTCGTTCCTACTCACACGGGAATCCCGGAATGAACTCATGGCGGCGGCCCCGCCGGCGCGGTACAAACCCTGAACATCATTGTAACCTTCTTCGGTTCGAGTTGATCAGCGGACCTCATTCAAAGTAATCGTATATAATCTCACTTGGTCGTTCATTATATCTGTCTTTGACTCTCCATAACCCCTGTTTGTGTGGTCCCATCGAGAGAGACTATGGTTGCCTTTACAATCTTAGCTGGTGGCTACGATGTCTTCGTGGCAACATATCTGTTCAACGCCGCGACCTCTTCTCTCTCTCTCGTCGCCAAATCGCCCACAGGACCTTCCCCATCCTGGATTTCACTTCATCCCACCAACTCAAGCATTCTTTAGTACGATCAACCAGTACACATATCTCTACTGTATAGCTAACTTTTGAAATTTCTCAGTGCAGTAAATGAGGTAGATGACGGTGGGCTTCAGTCTTTCAGCGTCAACGCAAACGGTACCTTGTCGGATGCTATCAACACCGTTAAGACTGGCGGTAAATCTCCTGCTTTCACGACTGCTCTATCTACCGGCGAAGTTGCTGTCTTCAACTACGGTTCGGGAAATGGACGTATTATACCAACAACCTCTTCTCCGTTGATCTTCGACGATTCGGCACCCGAAATCACATTCCCTTTGACATCCACTGGGGTTTCTCACCCGCACATGGCTCTTGAGCACAAGCACGAGGTTTTTGTTCCTGATCTGGTGAGTTTACAGGGCATATGAATGACCTGAACACGTCTGACTTGCCATGGGATTCTAGGGTGGTGACACTATATGGCGACTTGGGCGCACTGAAAAGCCAGGACAGTACACCATTCACGGATCCCTCCCTCAACCAGCAGGTAGTGGGCCAAGACATATTGCCATATCCCGTATGTTATTCGTACGGTATCGCCGTTTTGTTGATCTCATCCTTTGTCAGATAATCGCCTCTTCACGATTCATGAGCTTTCCTCGACGCTTACCGTCCAGCGTATCCCCGAGGCACTCAACGGCACATCTTCCATCATCGCCTCCGTCTCAATAACTCCCCCCGATCCACCCCAAGGTGCCATCTTCGCAGCCGCAGAGATCCTGATTCCTGAACGCACCGAGGAGTTCTGCACACCCTACATTTACGTCTCTAACCGCAATACTGGTAAACAAGACGCGCGAGGTGACTCTATCGCCATTTTCGAGCACGTATTTCAGGGAACGCCCTTCGAGGGCTTGAAGCTGGTGAACCAAGTTTACACTGGCCTTGACCAGATTCGGGGCATGGAGATTGGTGGTGGCGAGGAATATCTGGTTGCGGCTGGGTTTGCGGGTACTGCTGGTGTGCTCGTGTTCAAGAGGACTGAGGGCGGGAGGAATCTTGAGCTTGTTGCCAAAAATTTGGAAATCCCTACGAGGACTTCCTTTGTGTGGCTTTGAATTACATACCCATTTTACCTGAATACGGATCGTATTTGAACTTTCGGTTCGATGAAGTTATTTTGCTTCGACGATCATTCGACATCGTACAAACAGTACATACAACATTCTAAAAGACACTATGAAGTATACATAGGCTATTTGTTGAGAATGCAACTATTACAAGACGTAGTGTGCAGCGTATAAGTGCAAAATGATTGGTATCAAACTCCAAGTCTGAAGTAGTGCTGACGTTGTAGAGTGGGCGAGCAAAAGAAGCAGCATGAAAGGCTTGAGACCAGACTAAGGATGGAATGTCTGCAATAGGAGGAACGAAAGCGCAACTCTGCACGATGTGGGATGATGATGTACGGAAATAAATGGTTACAACATGGAAATATAATGAACAAGGATTGAACGCCTGCGAAAGGGACCTCAAAGACCCTGTATCTGGACTATGAGGAATTGTTTCTCATCGCTAAATTGCTCATCTACGGTGTTTTAGTTAGTTCAATAAAGAGACCATCCCTTACAAAGAACAGAGCTACGTACCTTCCTTGTCGTTATGGAATCCTTTGAGGAAAGTCAAAAGTTTGTCCTTATTCCGACGCAGGATCGCCTCTATTTGAGGCGGTTTCTTAGGGTTTGCAACGAACACCTGGAAAGTAAAAGGCATGAAACGATTTGAGCAACACTCTCAGAACGACGAGTCAAACTGACCTTAAACACATGGAATGCCTCGAACTGGATGTTCTTGCTCTTATCTCGCAGTAAGTTCATCATCATCTTAAGATTGGCTTCGCTAGCTATGTATCTGGTCATGACATTGAAGTTTGCGCGGTCCAACAGAATCTCGCCCAAGAGTTTCAGGGACTGGCGTTTCGTCACGTAGTTGTTGGAGAGAATGAGTGTGGTGAATGATGAGAAGAACTGCAGCGGACAACGAATATGTGTTGGTCACTCAATTGGGGTGGGGTAACTAATGACTTACCCGGTCGTAGTTCTTATCCAGGTACTCCGCAACCATGGGTTTATGTCGTGTTAGCGTCTCCTTTAAGTTAGCAAATGCATCACAGGATATGCCAAATGTTGTTGTCTCGATGTAATGTGGAAATTTGTAAAACCTGCATTTCGCAACCTGAGTTCAAACATCAGCAAGCTTGTGTCCAAGAACTCACTGGTCAGAATGTAGCAAGATCTTTGCTAGTTGCTCATGTCGGAGCATCTCCTTCAGAATCATCCCAGTGTTCAGTGCGACTTCCTCGTTCTCGTACCCAGCAAGCCCAGCGAAGATCACCTCGTGTTTGGCAGAGAGATATTCCACGGTAGGCCATCGCGAGCCAATCTGCC
>QLOJ01002456.1:0-24071 GCA_003313625.1 Tricholoma saponaceum | reverse complement strand
CACGACAGTCGGACTTTGACAGATCACAAGCTGAAAGGAAACGCCACTTCGAAGATGGCATTCGCAGGCGTCGATGCATCTTCCTTGCCAAAGAGAGGGTCCGAGAAGAAAACTCCGAGAGCAATCGACGGAATTTCACAAACACATCTTTCGGGGCAGAAAAAGAACGCGATCTCTCGTTTATGCATGGTCAACAAGAGAGGGAGCGTCAATTTGTGCTCAGTGAGGCAAGGAGAGCTTCAAACTTTTGTGATGCCGAAGCGGAGAGAGTGGCTGCCAATTTAGAGGCGCAGAAGAGAAGAGGAGAGCGCTTTGATGCTTTCCAGGATAAACTCCAGAAACTGTGTTTGGAGGATGAAGCTCGGAGGACTTCTGACTTGAAAACGTGGGCATTGGCCTTACTGCAGGAAAGAGAGCAGCAGCTGGTGGATGGGTATAAGGATGACGAAAGAGCTCGTGAGGAGAGGTTTGTGAGGTCCATAGACCCGAAGTAGTGGAAGCTGATGACCAGCGATGGCCGAATATAAACCAATTGTAACCTAGCCCTGTATTTGTATGATATGCGACCTTCTGTCAAGTATTTCCAGAACTTATATAGTTATCTCAAGTAGGGTGCCAGTCAGATCCCGCGTCGTAAAGCACGCCTGGCACAATAGCTGTAAATCTCCATTAGGGAAAAGGCTTATTCTTGCCGCAATCCTTTGCTTGCCGTCCATCGAACAATTTCGCTTCAGCATACAGCCTAAGCAGAATGTAAGCCATGTTAATCGGAAAAAACAGCGCACCATTCATCATTACGCAGGCCGATGTTTTCCAGCAAGCCCAAGCCTCCTGGAGTGGCACAACTGAAGGCCCAGTTCACGGCATCCAAACTTGAATGGGACCGAGAATTTATTCGAAGTTCGCAAGAGCAACGGCAGGAGTACCTGAACGAAGAAAGACAACAATCGGAAGGAGAGAAATTCAGGAACTCTGAATTCGACTGGATGTTGTATACCATGAACGAGGCATTCGACGCTAAAGCAGAAAGGCGTGTCCAATTCTTCCTAGACGCCCAAGGGAAGCGGGAGGATTTATTCAGAGTTAACGAGGCTGAGAGGGAGCACCGGTTTTCACAAGGGGAGGTCCACCGCGGTGCTATGTTTCAACATGACCAAGTTATTCGGCAGAACCGTTCACAGTGGTATAACGACGTCCGCCGTTTCCATTTTGAGCAGGGGTGCCCGGAGAGAGAAAAGATGTGCCAACAGTTGGAAGCTGACTTAGTGGAACAATTCGAGAGTCTCCTTCAGTTCCAGGAAGAATGCTTTAGTTCTGCGGAACGTCAGCGAGACGAGATTGTCAGCGACGTAGTGAGTTGATCCCAAAACATTGAGTACTGGCTGATGCGCAGTGATACCAGCTTACGCGCGGGAAATTCCTTGGTAGTAATAATGTGAGTTGAGTCTTTCATTCCATTGAACCTTGAGGCGTAAATATACTTTACAGGCCCGAAATCAGGCTAATGATAACAGCGACACCACCCGCTCGCAGCATTTTACAAGCATATCCAATTTTCCCGCTGCTGTAAAGAATACAGCAACTGTGCCAGCCGCCAGCGCTCCTTCTGTTCATGACCTTTTGTGGCCCGTGCACGGCAACACGTCCGAGTCAACTCCTCGCTCAGGATTCCCCGTACCGTTCCTCGGAGGAGCTAGCCCACCCCGCAGTCTTTCACGCTCGAGATCACCTTCTTACTCCGAGTCAGACGGACTAAGAGACCTTCACACCGGCAGAAGCACCGGCGGGTCTGAATCCACTACGATCACACAAGAAGTGGGCACGCCTCCTTCAAACACTGGCAAAGTGAAAGGACCCATCTTTGAACGTTGGTTCGAGGTCATCCTCGCGCAATATCAGGAAGAGTTTAGATTGGAAGAAGAGCATAGGAATGTGCGTTTTGATGGAGCGGAGAGGGCCCGAAACTACGCAAGTGAAGAAAGAAGTAGACTGTTTCGACAGCATGAATCTATCCGTTCTAGTGAGTTTGCACAGATGATGGTTCTTCAAGAGCAGCAGTATGATGCCCGGGAGATCGCTCAAAACACGGGAGAAGGTTCGCGGAAGGAACGATTTGAAGGAGCAATGGAACGACGGTCATGGTTGTTTGAACAGGCAGCACAACAGGATGAGAGGCAGTACTCGGTAATGAACACCACGGAAGATGACCTACTGAAGGCGATGAAGAGCAGGATTGAAAAGCTAGTTACAGCTCAGCAGAAGTCATTCGAAGAAGCTTGTGAGCAGCGATCTATTGCTTTTACACGATCACAGATTCAAAGGGAAACTGAACTGGGAACAACGGGAGAGGCTCCATCGACTGGTAATCCTCAAGACCAACCTCCATCTCTCCATTCTGTGATACCCCCGCCGCCAACGTCCAACACGTCACCGCCGATCATTAGGTTATCTCGGGGCAGGACGCGTTCTAGGTCACTTCATAGTAGAGACCGATCGTACACTCCAGTGACTTCATACCGACAACGGCGCTTGCCCCGGAGGCGATCGTACCGCTCTCCGCGACGGTCGACATCGTTCGTGGGTTTGATTCTTGTTTATATAAAATCGATGCGATGAACTAAGTGGCTTATGTATAGGACTTCCACCGTCTGTCACTGAGCACGGATGATACTATGAAGGATCTCAGCATCCAAGAGCCTGATGCCTTGGAATCCAAGTTCTTTAAGGACGAACATCGCTTGCGGCAGCTGAACTTTGAGAAATCACAGGTCGAACGGAAACGGCACTTCGAAGATGGCATTCAAAGCCGTCGGCACATATTTTTGGCCAGCGAGAGGATCCGAGAGGACACCTTCGAGCACGATCAACGAGATAGGGCAGCGACGCATGACAGGGACGAAAGAGCACGCGACGCCTCATTTCTGCATAGTCAACAAGAAAGGGAGCGTAAATTTCTGGTTAGCGAGGCGAGGAGAGTGTCGAGCTTTTGTGATGCTGAAGCGGAGAGGGTGTCTACTGATTTAAAGGCGCAGAAGAAGAGAGGAGAGCTCTTTGATTCCATGCAGGATAAATTGCAGAAACTGTGTTCCGAGGATGAAGCTCGAAGGACTTCTGACCTGGAAACATGGGCTTTGGGATTGTTGCAGGAGAGAAAGCAGCAGCAGGTAGATGGGTATAAGGATGAGGAAAGAGCCCGTGAGGTGAGGTTTGTAAGATCCGTAGACTCCAGGCGAGAGCGGAAGGTGAGAATCAGCGGTGTTTCTCCTATCGAGATACCGTAACCTCAAATTTGCAAGACACATTGTGTGAACTAGTTCCTGTATAGTATTGCGATGAGCATGTTCTACATAAGTGCAGAACGTTGTCGACAAATCAATTTTCGACAAACGGTGCATAAGTGTTCTAGCCGCAACTTCTCGATAAGTTGTCTCGAGTAAGCGACTGAAGCCTCGGTTAGACACACCTGCAAAGTGCAATCTTCGAATACATGCCAGTACAAAATGTCTTGCAGTAAGTTGTATAAGCACAGTATTCCTTCGACAAAAAATACCATCGTCTCAAGGGTATAATCATTTGCTGCAGCCTGAATACGGTTCGTGTTGGTCTGTGCATCTTTCTCATAAGTGAAGATGCGATGCTGACGGAACGTGACTTGAAGAATATGTCAAATTTTGTTGACATACAATGTCGTACATGTTCCGCGTTTATTAGCTGATGGTAAATTGTTCCCGTAATCAGAAGCCTGTTTTGTTACCCTGACCGCTTCTAGAATCTAATTCATGAAAAAAAAAAAACTAGCGACGCACAATCACCTCCCTAAATGCTAGAAATAAATGGCGATCAGATGCGGCATCTTTGAACAAGCGCTCAGCGCTGAACCTGAACATCATATAATCGAAAGTGACCACTGATGCTATAGCCTGGGATCCAACTGGGCCATGGAGAAATTGACAAAGCAGCTCTTACTCGACCCAAGCACATCAGAAGAATTAAAGCTGGAAGTTCGACGATTGAAACATTTGATGAGTCTTCCAGTCGGGGTACTTATGTTGATAATTAAACTTTGCGCAGAGTTCAGTGCGCGTATGCCGGGGTTCTAAGACGGCTCAACTTTGATGGAGTTATCAAATCAGGGTCTTGTCGGCTAGCAGCAAATTGCGTTAGGCTTGATCAGGCTTGATCTCGTCTACTGCTCATCCGAGTAAGAACCCGTAAGAAAATGTTTCATCCACTTCATCGGATAGGCGTGTTGAGAAAACTACAACACTTGCTGACCACTGGGAGTGCAAGGAGTTTGTCGTGGCTGCCTGTGGATAACACGACAGTTCAAGAGCTGGCAGCTTTGCATAACCGCCTTGCATATTCAGTCAACATGTAATGTGGCGTTCGGTTAATTCGTTCTAGGTCAGGTCCCCGTCGCGTCGGGACATTACGAAAATAAAAATGAAAGTTCTCACCACGAGTTTTTGGCCCGTTCCAAAATACTTGCCCTAAACAGTCGACCCCCGCCGATCCACGGGGCTACATGCTATAAAAGCTCACCTAGATTCCTGAAATCCTCAACAACCACTCAGGTTTTATTTCATCATCTACTCACAAGCCCAACACTCTCTACCAAACCCACATTCTTTCATCTAAAATGTTCTCCAAAGTCGCTCTCCTCATTGCTGCCACCATGGCTGCCTTCGTCGCTGCCTCCCCCATCCCTGGAGGTGAAGGTTCCCAGTGCAATACCGGCCCCGTCCAGTGCTGCCAGCAAGTACACGAGTCTAACACGGCTGAGGCTTCGTTCCTCGCCTCCCTCGTTGGTGTTTCGCTCGACGGCATTACCGGCTCTGTCGGTGCACAGTGCAGCCCCCTCACTGGCGTTGGCATTGGTGGAGGTGCTCAATGGTATGTCCTCTTGTAATAATAACGAGGTTGCAGTACTCATCTTCGAAATGTAGCACTCAGCAACCCGTTTGCTGCAACAACAACAAATTCAGTATGTTTTGGATCCTTTTTGATATCTTTTGTATTAGGTGCTGTTTGCTGATTTTGCTATGTTACTGTAGATGGTCTCGTTGTCATTGGCTGCTCCCCCATCAACTTGTAAAGGGTGGATTTGGAGTCTTTGCAAATGGTCGTTGGACTGGAAAGTTTCTGATCGCATTTACCTAGGACTATTAGCCTAGATAATATAATTCATTGATTCGAGTTCCATTCATTTGAATAAGCTGCTTACCTTCTTATAAGTTGTAAAATGCAGTTGATGGTCAATAAAGTAGTTCTTTCTGGAGGTTAAAAAATTTCTTGTATTGTGTGTGGTGGCGAGTATGTGTAGAGTACTATTTTGTCATCAAATGGAAAAGGTAGTGAAAGAATACATTGTACTGTTTGACTTGGCAATCCCAATCTTCGGTAGCGCATCAGATGCTATAGCTTGTGAGAGACCTCAGAGGATCAGAGGATATTCCATTTCCAGAAGAATAATGAAGTAAAGTAGTATGGATGTCAGAGTCCAATTAGCAAGATTGAACAGGATTGAACACCATCGTTGTTGGCCCTTCTGTGATCGGAACTCGATAGTTATTAGGAATTTATGCTACTGATACAAGTCAACATACCCAGTCAGGCTGTACAAAAGCCTCCTTACTTCCCAGCGTCGGACATCGGAGAGCGATTCTCTGGGTAGATTTCAATGACGCGTCATTCTAACCAACGTTAGCATGACTGTTTGATCGATATCCGAGGACGGGTAGAAGAGGGTAGGTTTACCAACAGGCCCACGGAAGCGCTCAGGCGGGCCATATCCGACACAGGTGAAGCTGCAGAACGTGGGTTTTGCATGAAAAACATCGGCCGTGAAGACGTTTAAGAAGGTTAATATCAGTCGATGAAGGAGATTCGAAGTGAGTCATTATAATTTATATGGCACAACGTTGTGGGGCGATATAGATAAGCACTTGCCACGTCGTTCCGTATGGTTAAGCTCTCCCAAACAATGTCCCCCATGAGGCAGCGTCGTGCTAGTGCATGCCAGTGGATGATATCGAAATTTGAATAAGGACGTGACATCCGCGGAAGGACGCGTCACCGCACCAAACAAGGTTATACATGGGTCCATAAGTAGCTGGGCACACGAGCCGTTGAATCCCGTTTCGGAGCTGTGCATACCGCACGCTCTTATCTGTTCAACTAACACCAACTATCTCTTGTTCCCCTCTCTTACATAGCTATCTAGGAATTTCTTAGGATTCATTTCTGTTGATGCGTTGTTTTCTCGCCGCGTCGCTCGTCGTTGCCAGCCTCGCTGGCAACGTCCTGAGCCACAGGGAAGGCGATAACTCTGTTAGACGGCGCAAATCTCTCGGTTTTGGCCCTGAACATCCTCATGCTGTCTTCCATACTGGGCCCTTTCAAGTAACCGATGGGTTCATGCCGGTACACACGAACGACCCTTTCCTCGTTGCAGAACTCTTCCTGCAGGATCTCCTTAGTGACCAGCTGTCGGGGTGGAATTCTTACTACATTCGTGGGGACTCGTACACTGATTCAAACAGTGGTGTTACACATGTTTATGTTCGGCAAGTCGTCAACGGACTCGAGGTCGCCGATGGCGATATCAACATCAACGTCAAGGACGGCCTGGTGCTCTCGTACGGCAGTTCGGTCGGTCTTTATGTTTTCATTAATCGAGTGGCCCTGATTGACTCATGTAGTTCCATAATGGAGCCATCCCCATGCCGTTCACCAAGCTCGAAATCGACTCAATCCGCCATCCCCACCACGAGTTCTGCGAGTTGTTGTCTACAGAGGTTGAGACGCTGGTCAACGAGCTTTCATCCCAGGGAGGCCAAGTCGCCATGGGGAAGCACAGCCACGCGAAGTTAGACGATGTTATGCACGTCCTCACGTCCAATTGTCGCTTCCAGAACTTGCCGGACGAACTTGCTTTCCATTTCACGGATGTCATGGACTTCAGGCCTGCGCTTCTGCAGTTCATGGTTGCTGCTACTCCCAGTGATGATGTCGTTAATGACATTCTCAGCAACTTTGATTCGCACATGGATAGGATGGTGATCACCCCGACTAGCGCCTTTGCACCCCCCGGCGGCTCCGTCGAGTTTCTGGTTGACCAAGTTCCCGATGCCACTAACCCTGTCAAGGCCAAGATGGCGTATGTCCAGGTCCTCGACGTGGATGACAAGATGCAACTCACTCTCGTTTGGAAGGTTCGTCTCAATTCCGGATCTCGTACTTACACTAATATTTGTTTAGTTCGAAGTTGAAATGCAAGACAATTGGTACGAAGCCGCAGTCTCCGCTGCCGCCCCTCACAGGATCATCTCCGTCGTTGACTGGGCTTCCGATGCCCCCATCCCTGAACCTTCTCTGCCAACAGACGCGACTTACAATGTCTTCGCGTGGGGTGTCAATGATCCTGAGACGGGCAACCGGACTATGAACAAGGAGAATTACGACTCGCTTGCGTCGCCTGTCGGGTGGCATTCCATCCCCTTCACCAATGACCCCTCAATGCGCGGCGTGCGGTTCGGGAAGGATCAACCTTTCTATAGGAACACCACCACTACCTGGGGCAACAATGTCAGTATATTCGTATACTTATTGTATTTTCCCTGAGTTTAGCCGTACGTTTCAGGTCTTTGCGCAAGAGAACTGGGAAGGCCAGAACGCGTACATCGACAACTACCGCCCTGACGCAGGCAAGGACAAGGTGTTCAACTTTACTTACAACCCCAAGTTCACAAACAGCTCCGATGCCCAGGCAGAGGCCCAGAAGTATATCAACGCCACTGTTGCTCAACTTTTCTACACCACAAACATGGTGCATGATCTGTACTACCGGTACGGTCTCCTCCGTTTGCCTTCCACCTTTTCCGCTAATAGTATGGTGTTCTTTCAGATACGGTTTCGACGAAGTCTCTGGCAACTTCCAGCAATACAACTTTGGACGTGGCGGGCAAGAGAACGATGCTGTTATCGCAAACGCACAGGACGGATCTGGGTACAACAACGCGAACTTCATGACACCACCTGATGGGCAGAACGGGCGTATGCGGATGTATCTGTGGAATACGGCAGTGCCGTACAGGGACGGCGATCTCGAGGCGGGTATCGTGATCCATGAGCTGAGCCATGGCTTAAGCACGCGCTTGACGGGCGGCCCGGCGAATTCGGGATGCCTGGGATGGGGCGAGGCCGGGGGCATGGGTGAGGGCTGGGGAGGTCTGTTATCTTTTTCTTTCCTTTGTGGACTTTTGAGGGGCTGATAATACGTATATCAAGATTTCCTGGCTACCACTATCCGCAGCACGAAGACGTACTCTGACTATGCTATGGGTGCATGGGCTGCCAACCGTGATACCGGTATCCGAAACTATGTCTATTCTTTGGTATGTTCTCCCGTATTTCCTTACGATATTTATTCTTAATCCCAATGTCCTGTAGAACCACACCGTCAACCCGTCTACGTACAAGACCCTTGACAATCCCGGGTATTGGGGCGTCCACGCTGTTGGTGAAGTGTGGGCCGAGATTCTCTGGACCGTCTTGCAGGGCCTCATTGAGAAGCACGGATATTCCGATAACCTGTTCCCACCTAAGCCGTTAGATGATGGCACCGTCCCTGCAGGCGACTTCTACCGACCTGCAGCCGGCAACCTCCCATTGGTGCCGAAGCATGGAAATTCGCTCATGGTGCAGTATGTGTCTCCACGTCATCTCCACTTCAGTTGGTGGGGGTGCAGCTAACTTCTATTTGCAGATTGGTGATCAACGCGATGAAACTCCAGAAGTGCCGTCCTTCGTTCTTTGATGCGCGCGATGCAATCATCCAGGCTGATCAGATCCTCACTGGTGGCGAGAACTTCTGCGTCCTGTGGAAAGGCTTTGGAGATAGGGGATTGGGACCTGATGCAGATGTGAAGGGTCGCACGGATTGGGGTGGAGGGATCCGTCGGGATGTAGGTTCCGTTCCTGCTTTGATTCGATTCCGCTGATCATTTTATGTGATTCAAGGGCTTTACTGTCCCACACACATGCAGAGACGAGGCTCAGTGGGAACTAATGGAGCTAATGCCTCTGCCTGAGGAAATACAACCGCACGAGGAGTTAATAGTTTTGGGGTCGTGGACTGAATGAGTCCTACCAGTGCTAAGTACGCACTCCGTCTCTCAATTCATACCGTAATGTGTGGCTAAACTCTGCTTCGCAGACTCGAATTGCCTCTAGATGGACGGGTGTAAATATTTCACAACCCTTCATACGCTAGATATTTATATAGTAATGGCATAAACCACGATGTCACGACTTTCCTTTCCTTTGCTTTGATTTACGCATTGGTGCTCATACCTTCGTTTAGGTTGTACATATAGTTCACGTTCTATCTGCGGAGGAATTTCTATCTTATTTTCACTTAGACGCAATGACACAACTCGTCGGAATATTTAATTTGAAGTACTGGGTACTTATGCATATGCCGGAACTCATTCGCAATTTCAAGATGATAAATCAACTTTATTAAGAGCATTTCAGCAATAGAGCGTATCTGCAACCGTTTTTACTGAGATTTTCAATTTCCATCAACTCGGTAAAGACTGAGAAAGCTCCACTCCCACTGGTGGTATTTCCGGCCAAAGTTATTTATAATCATTTATGTAATGTGGTTCAAGTCGAGAGTAATAAATTGTACTCTGAAAAATGCTCAGAGGTATCCGTGGGCTTGCATTCACACTGATTGTGCTAGTAAATCAGGGGTTATATACTATTTCTTCGTGCTAGAGTGGCATCCTGCCAGTGGTGTGGAAGTTGAGTATGACGTGCACTCCGAGAGACTAGCCTAAAACAGCTCAGGAACCGGCTTACCATGGCACCTGTCCCCACCCAGCTCCACGACTAATTTCAGTTGGAACTCAGTCAGTAAAAACTTCGATTTTGGGGGTTGCAGATACGCTCTAATCCCATTCAAAGTGGAACCGAACGACCGAAAACCGCCAAGAATTATTTCGGAGCTTGCGACTCCACCTTCCACAAAGGAACTGGCAACACACGTGACCACACCCTGGTCGTCTCTGGTCATCTTCGCGTTTTAAAGGAATTTCTGAGTTATCATATACATATCATAAGTCGTACTGGCTGGTTTCTGTTGTTTTTATGCTGTTTTGTACATGGTTTGAGAGGTTTATAGACATGTTTATAATACACTACTCACGTGAGTTCACCAACTTAATCAATTCGGTTGCACCACTTTGACCGAAACTCGCTCAGGAACGAGTGAAAAACAAGGTTTGACCGGTTTGCTGAAGTGCTCTTATATAACCAATCTAGGTAGGTCAATGAGTAAGTATAAAGTCTGAGTCAAAATTTGACCAGTCGCAGGAAAGCGGACACTTACCATCAATCACAATGACCATCCTCATCACAGGCGGGACTGGAAAGACAGGCAAACCTCTCGCCAAACTTCTCCATGATGCAGAATACCCTATATTGTTAACCTCACGGTCTGGCATCGTCGACAAACCTTATCGTGGTGTCATATTCAACTGGCACGACAAAACAACATACGCGAACCCGTTCAACGCTGATCAGACCATTGATCGCATATACCTCGTGGGGGTAGAATGCATGGACATGAAGTCCTTTATGAACCCGTTTATCGACTACGCGGTAACCAAAGGAGTCAAGCGTTTTGTTTTGATAAGCTCGACGCCGACTCCAAAGGGTTCCCCTGCTATGGGAGAAGTGCATCAGTACCTGGAAGAACTTGGTGTGGACTATTGCGTGTTACGGCCTACCTGGTTTATAGGTGTGTTGCATGGGAAATGGTACAGGGTAGGAAGTGACCAAGGTTGAAACAGAGAACTTCATCTCACCGATCAGGGTGGATGGTATTCGAGATCACGATACGATCATTACGGGTGTGGGAGATGGTCGGATCCCGTTTGTATCTGTCGATGACATTGCAGCAGTGGCTTTCAGGGCTCTGACAGACGAGAAGAGTCACAACACCGAACATGTCATTGTAGGGCCAGACGTGTATAGTTATGACGAGGTAGGTCGATCCTTGATTTTTGGTGATTTTGCATTAATATGTGAATAGGTTGCGGCAATGCTGACTGGTGTGCTTGGTCGGAAAATCACTCACAAGAAGATGACGGTCGACGAGTCACTGAAGTTCTTGCACCAACTTGACCTGCCGACAGATTTTACCGACTATATGGCCAAAATGGAGAATGATGCCTCTAAAGGCCATGAAGAAGCCTTTTTTGAGGCAGAGAACAAAGAAGTCGGGAAGAAACACTTGTGGGAATATTTCAGGAATCCAGAAGTGCAGAAACTGTTTATCAAGCAATAGGGAGGCATGACTGGATGAAGGTATCGATAACTTGAATCATATGTGTATATTTTCTGTACTAAAACTGCCGGTTTTCTTCTCCACGATGCATTGTTCTGAATCGAACCATCGCGGAAGCTATGCAATGAGGATGATTACCAGCCTTGATCAATGGTCCCGTTTGGGAACACATTTTTCTACTAGTAGTGGCTCTACAAACTTGGTTGATTTATTTTGTTATTCTCTGGTTGTTCTCTGGCAAACAGTTTCTTGGGCGAGTCACTGCAAGTAGCGGTCACTGCTTTTCGCTCATAATCCCTCTCTGCCAATTGCAACTGAATGAGGGGATATGTGCACCTTCCTCCCCTTCTCGATGGCCACCACATGTACCTCGCTCGATAATTTGGCCAAGGTCCTTACATTGCTCAGGCACCCATTGCTCGCTCCATCTGACTCGGAGTCACACCTTTTAAACATGATATAAGGCGAAATGGGGCACTCCACAGAAGTGTTGAAAGAAATGAGCGGAATAGTACTATCCTGGCGACAGTCTACAATCTGCTCCCCGAAATCATCGAGTCCTGCGCCCGGCGATCCACCATCCTCCCTTCCTGTCATATCAATCATGATTTATGTGGGAGTAGACTTACGATGTTTCACAGTGAGTGCATATTTAACATTTCCCGAGAAAAAGTCAGAGTGACGGATGATAGAGGCAAGGATGGAGGTTTTGTTGGTCGTCTAAAGCCGTTTCTGGCAGGAGACGTATACGTATTAGGCCAAGGGCTCACAGATTAAGGGATAGATGAGGCAGACATGCAGGTAGACGACAGGATGGTCATTGAGATCGAGAATAGCCACGACGCTGGTTTGAGCGCGAAGTATAGTGAAGGTATTGTGACTCGGAGGTGCGTCTCCCTGACTATCATCCCTCGTGCTCAAGCACCTGGTTGACCAGCGGCTGAAAATGAAATCTGTGATTCCAGACCCACAGTCTCAAATCTTCTTAGATCTATTGACTCCATTTGAATATTCACTGGTATATGCAGTAGCGTGTTTCCTGGGAGGTCCTTATAGCCTTATCGAGACTTGACATTGTTGACACGACGTGATAAAGATCATAGCCATCGCAGCATCGACACTTGCAGGCCTCTGGATGGTCATCAAAAGAAACGTCGCATGACTTTGTTACATATGCGCAGCCCTCATGTTTGGCTTAATTTTCTTCTTGCTTCCCTGTCATGTCAGTTAGCAGCTAATCATGATTCAATTCCTTACAACAGGCCTCCGAGTATCACGGTCTTATGGAGTGGGAAGCAGTTACGCACGGCCGTCTAAGGTAGTTTTTACCCGGTTCAGTAACTGTAAGTTACACGAATGTTCGCCGTCTGTCATCTAAAACATATACCAACAGGTTCTCCATATGGTGTCAGCGGATAGTCACTCTACATATAAATGTACATCCATATGTCTGTATAATCGTAAGGTCACCATGAAATTGATTTCAATCATGTTGTTGACCGTTGTAACTCTTATTCAAGCCTCTCCTCTGGAGAAACGCACCGCCCCCCAAGGAATTGATGTTTCAGGCTACCAACCAAACATTGACTGGGCTGCCGTCAAAGCTAGTGGCGTGGAGTTTGCGTACATCAAGGCCACCGAATCAACCAGTTCGATTCCTTCCGCCCCCCATGTCTTAGGTCGTAAATATTGATATCTGGTCATTCTCAGCATATACCAACCCGCAATTCAGTTCTCAGTACATCGGTGCCACTAATAATGGGCTCATCCGTGGCGGATACCATTTCGCAACCCCAGATACTTCGTCGGGTGCAGCGCAGGCAAACTTTTTCCTGGCTCATGGAGGTAAACTGTTCGCTGGATCTTGAGAAGGAGGCGTACTAATAAATCCTACATAGGTGGCTGGAGTGGTGATGGTATGAAGATGTTTATTACATTTTACTATCATTTGTCTGAACTCGAAAGATAGGCATAACACTGCCAGGAGCTCTTGACATTGAATGTGTGACTGGAGTTTTTGTCAAGCACCTCAATGCCTAATGGATATCCAGATAATCCATATGGTGCTACGTGCTATGGCCTGAGCGCCGCTTCAATGGTTGCTTGGATCCAGGACTTTTCGAATACTTATCAAGCTGCGACAAGCCGGTATGTTGGCTTGAATGCTCTCATCCTTGATCATTGATTCAACCTATTCATCAGCTTTCCGGGTATGTTGATTGTATATCTGCTTCTGTAACTATTAAACCTCGATGTTAGTCATTTATACAACCACCGATTGGTGGATGACTTGTACAGGCAATAGTCCTGCGTTTAGTGCCAACAACCCATTGTGGATCGCCCGATATGCGTCTACTATCGGTCCCCTTCCCGCTGGTTGGGCGTATGCAACTCCATCTCATTTCATATCTCATTGAGCTAATGCATGGCACTAGTTTCACTACTTTCTGGCAGTACGCTTCTTCTGGCCCAAACCCTGGTGATCAGGACATATTCAATGGTGACTCTGCTGGCTTGCAGAGGTGGGCACTCGTAGCTATACAGGAAACTGTTTTACTGATTTCTTTGTCCAGAATGGCTCTTGGCCACTAAGTAGTAGTGGCAACTGTAAGTGGTGCCTCTAAGGGTAGAGAACAAGAAGTCGGGAAGAAACACTTGTGGGAGTATTTCAGGAATCCGGAAGCGCAGAAACTGTTTATCAAGCAATAGGGAGGCAATGGCCACCGTGACTGGATGAAGTTGTCGATAGCTTGAATGATGGATATTATTTGTACTATATATTTTCTGGACCAAACAAGATATCTTCATGATGGTGTGTCGCTCCGAATCAGACCGTCCGACATCATCATGGAAGCCATGCGATATCGTAGTGACGCTGGTATTCAAATAATCGATCGCCATTGTCTTGGTTTGAATTTCGAACGCCGGAAGCCCTAACATCTGGTAGACCTTCCTTTCTGGAAAATTCATCTGAATGCCGAGCGAATAGGTTCTTCCTCATGCATATGGCCGAAGCAACGGAATAATAATTCCTCTACTGCGGCAAGGGGCAACATTTGTAGGTGTTGAATGGACCACACCCAACAGGAAGGGACCATTCGTGGGAAGGCTCCTGACTGGACAAAATTAGGTAGTGCAGCAGTAAGAGGCTTGGAGTGGTTGGCAATGAGATGTCGACTGACTTCAAGCACATTAATAACCAGAAAGGTTAGCGATTTCATCTGGAAAACATGGAGGTGCGGTCGATGAAAGGGTATAATGTTGACGTCACCCTACCATTCCTGGGCGATTCTTGGGGTTTGAGCACCCTGGCGGGGAGATTCATACTGTATCTCCAGCCAAGGCCGTTGCATATTCTAGTCGGTTGAATATACTTTCTGGATTTGATAGCGAACTTGATGTCCACTGTCACAGGAAACGATAATGACGTCGATTCTAACTGCCAGATCAAGACTGGTTCCAAAAGTTAACGATGGTAACATCCAATATCGTCGATACAAAGCCTCACGTGAGGTTAGCTTGGACCGTACGAGAGAATCAGGCTAGGGCATCTAGACTTGGGTTTCCCGCGGAATTCATCCATCAGGACATGGATCAAGAAAAATTAGAGTACATCTTGCACAGTACATGACTTAGATTGCTATTAAAATTTGCGCTGGATGGCAATAGGTTGTTCACGGAAAAGTACTAAATCACAGATTTTGGTCAGTTACTGAACGGTTTCTCGTTTAATTGAGAATGGCTTGCTACCTTGTTCGATCATCATTACTCTGTATATCCTTTTAACGCCGCATGTCCGTTCGGTCTAGAAGTTCTTGCTGTGATGACTAGACCTACGTGCGGTAGTGAGCGTATGGCCGTATGATCACGACACGAAGAACCAGAAAATTATGCAGTACTTTGATAGTGGCCACTTCTAACCTCAACCGGGTTTTGGTGTTGCGTGTCCCAAATTTCCTGAGAAAGGATCTTAATGACGATGTGAATTCATCGGTGCGAGAGCTTACCATTGGCTGTTAACTTGAAGTTATAATCAACAGATTGCTAGGCGGCAAGCAGCGACACACTGTAAGACGTCAGAAGATAATACTGGCACCACAGGGAAGTATCGAGAGTTTCTGGCCTCGTGCCTAAGGGATTATTCTTTGCCTTTGTCCTTAAGAAACGTGGTGAAGTGGAATATTTCCCTTTCATTCAAAACAACAAACGATTGCCCCGGTGAACCAGGGTCAAAGACGCTCAAGACACGTATAAAAGAGTCTACTACATCCGATGAGTCCAACTAAATCACGAAACCCAAAGCACAAATCCTCATACCACAACGAAACGGCAGCATAAACATGACGTCGACCGTCACCACATTTCTTCTAAACCTCAAAACCTTCTTCCTCTGCCTTTTCCTTCTCTCCATCACCGCCATAGTCGCCGAAGCGAGCTACCTCATCTGGGCAGGTCTCATTGATCCCAAACGCAGTGAGAAGCGAATGCTGGAGCTCAGAGCGGTCGACAGATGTGTAGAGAAGGTCCGCCAATCCATTCATGCTCTGTACGCGGACTTGAATGAGCAGGAGAGACGAGCAGCAAAATATATGGCAGGAATCAAGGCTGGGGAAGCAGCATCCGCTCTGGTGAGCGACCAGATTGAAAAGCTACGAGAATGTATCGAGAGGATGTGCGTGGAACATGGAGTTATGCTTGTGGGAAAGGGAGAGGCGGAGAAAGAGGTCTATTAGAGGACTCTGGACACCGTCGTTGACGTTGAACGTTGACGAGTCACGAAAAGTTACTAGCTAAGTCTTGAAGCGGGGCTTCGTGGCGTAGCAGCTGGTTCTTGATTTCTTTTCCTTGATTACGGCAAAGTAGATATCCTCTCCTTTCCGTCAGCTAGATTTTGGATATCATTTTATCTCGAATAATGTGTTGCTCAGATTTGATCATAAGACCCCGTGTAAAAGGCCAAAGATAATATTTGTCCATTCTTACGCTGAAAAAAGTCCCTCTCAGAGTAGTATATTGTGCTTCGCGACGGTAAAACCTGAGGTTTACTGATACAGCAGTGACGAAGCCATCAGTCCAAATATATGAAAAAATAAAAATTGAAAGGCCTGTAGATCTACTCAGTTCTGATAAACTTGCCAACTTGGTGCCAAAACAGGCTCTCCTCATTTTCCCCTTCTTTCCCCCACAAATTCTTTTCTTTCCACATACTCTTACCTTCATCAGTCAACGAACCTTCCAACCACAAGTGAGTGGGGCGATCCAATCTGCACCCATCCATTGTCGCACTCCAGAGTGGCGCCCAAAATCTTTGCCACCATGCAACATCACTTCGATGGCTCAAAACGTGCTCGTAGAACAGTAATTGTCCTCCGGGCTTTAAGACTTCACGGACAAGAGATGATGCGGTCGCTTCTGGAGATGGAACACTGCAAAGGGTCATAATAGAGATTAGGGTATCAACGGTGGTTTGACCACCATTCCCAACGGCAGAAACTATCGTCTCTGCGTCTTCGGCGCCACATGAAAGGATTAAAAGAGTGCAGTCTGCCTCGTTGAAACCCGCTGCGTTGGCCGCCGAACGTAATCTTGGGTGCATGTGTGTGTTAGGTTCCAACGCGATATATTTTGTAACGCGGGTATGATCCAGATAATTGGCTGTGTGTCCATGACCTATATTTTAAATAACTCGAAATCAACACGGAGGCTGACACCAGTAAAATTCCGTATAACCTGCTCCGATATCCAAAACGACCCCATAGGCATTAGGAGTTATAAGTTGTTCTTTAATTGCTCGACAGTTCTCGTTTACTCCATCTCCAAATGGTATCCAGATATGCGCGAAAAACAAACGCGACAGAGCCCTTGGTCTAAAGAGCAATGAAGGGGACGATACGACTGCCCGAATGGTTGGCGTAAAGGCGACAGGGACAGCTTGCCATATATCCTGCAAGAGGCTGAATGCAGCGGTCAGTTTCATAATGTGAGAAGGAGTCTAAGAGGTCGCGCTTGAGCCTTTGAGTACCTTTGACTCGGTATCGTGGTTACTAGGCGGGTCTGGACTGAGTAAGGGACATCATTCAACCACGTGCAACTGATTGGTTTTAACTTTCATCATTTCATCCTGGGATGATCCTGGTTCACTGCTATAACGGTCTCGTTCGTTGTAAGCTTTCTTGTTCTGTCCCCATCTCCTTGGCTATCCGGGACTCCTGGTATATATCATATACCGCTGTCCAGTCTGTTCAGAGTTCGCCGGTCTGCCATTGAGGTATATTTCGTATTCACAACGTTTTCTACCAATTTGAACGGTCTGCCTATAGGATGTCAGGAATCCCGAAGAGCCAGAGAAATGTAGTGGTACAGGCAGTGAAAAACATTTTTCAGGCCTTCGTGGCTGCTGTTGGGCGTCTGGACAAGTCGTTCTCACCTAGTGTTAACCTGAACCGACTGCGCAAACACACGTTCACCATGTCGGACCTCATCTATCTTTTCCATATTGTCCTCGCAACTTTCTGGTTAACCATAATGGAAGCTCCAGGTTTTCCCCTCAAGCTCGTTATACCGATGCTCTACACCATCGCCCTCCTCATTCCGTTCACGTCCCAATTTTTCATCCCCGCAACCCCAGTCTTCGCCTGGCTCCTTACATTCTACACATCACGATTCATACCCAATCAATGGAGACCCGCTATTTCTGTCTCCCTCCTACCAACCCTCGAGTATGTCCTGTACGGCGCAAATATCTCGGACATTTTAACACGCTTCACACATCCGATCCTCGACATCATTGCTTGGATGCCATATGGAGTAGGCCACTATCTCATTCCTATCCCCCTGGCCATCCTTCTCTGGCTCTTCCGCAGTAAAGAAGTCCTACACCTGTGGGGTCGTGTATTTGGGTACATGAACCTCACAGCCGTCATCACCCAAATCGTCTTTCCGTGCTCCGCGCCGTGGTACGAGCTCATCTACGGTCTTACCCCAGCCACCTACGCTGTGAGAGGCTCTCCAGGTGGGCTCGCCCGGATAGATGCTATATTCCACTCCAGTGGATACAAAATGGCCTTCAACAATTCCCCTCTGGTCTTCGGTGCATTCCCGTCCCTACACGCTGGCTGGGCGACCCTTGAGGCTCTTTTTATCTCCCACTTCTTCCCCGATAAGACACGATATATCTGGGGATATGCCGGTGTACTCTACTGGTCCACGATGTACCTCACACACCACTACCTCATTGACGTCGTAGGTGGTGCCTGTCTCGCCACTGTGTTTTTCTACCTGTTCATGCCTGACGAACTCAAGGGTGAAGGAGCCCTTGCGCCCCCAGGCGGGTTAGTAAACCATCGAATGGGAAGCCAGAGGTCTAAGTATGAGATCTACGACCTTGAGGACCCACGCGGGCGTTCGGTCCTGAATGCTGCAGATTTCGAACTGAGCGATGCGAGCTCTGATGAGGCAGAGGTGGACATCACGTATCGATCGCCAATACCGGGTGCCACACCTACCTCTGCCAACATCAACATATCCATCCCGAAGAATGTGGCCGGTCAACGCCCACATGATGGGGTGGAAAGGAACGGTCCTGGGCAGGCGAGGAAAAGCCATCGGCACACAGCTAGCATCGCCAGTTTGATTCGGGGGGATGAGCGTAGTGCGGAGGATGGCTGGAGTCCTGTTGCTGCTAGGTTCACATTCCCGCAACGGAATGGAGGTGGAGAAGATGCGAACAATAGTTCGAGGCGGTAGGTCCTGTGTGCGGCGATATGGGATTAGTGATACATCTGAAGCTGATCTCTGTGCTACGAACTACTTGGAACTTGATACCCTTGACTCCTTTGTTATTATATTAAGATCTGTTATTAGAGACTATGCATATATGCCTCCTAATGACACAATTGCTAATGGCGAGACGTCCCAGATGTGTTTCTGGTATTCGGTATTTGCAAGAACTTTGGTGACAAAAATAACATCAACAATCGTCCACGTGCCAGCGCCAGCGTACTACTACTACGAAGTGAGACCTCCTGCTCTTTCCTTGACTCCGTTTTCCACATGGCTACAGCACAATTTCCATGGGACTTACTAAAAGCAGAAAGTCTGCGCTCTCTCTGTCGTGATCTCGGAGGTCTTCAAGGGCGCAGGGATGAGATGATCACATTTTTGAAGGCTGTAGAAGAGCAAGGACGTGTGTACATTCACGATTAATTTTCTCTGATTACAACTTACATGACTGCTGGCTATTTTGCACTTTATAGTTGAAGCAGCTCTGGAGCTGGAGGTTAGATCTGCCCCAGAACAAAAGCCCGCCAAAATGGTGGCACCAACCACGCCTAGTCTCAAGCGCCCCCGGCAAGCCATAGTTTCTGACTACAATACACGGCATAGAGACAAGCGGGCCAGGGTATCTGATCCAGGACCTGGAGTTAGACGAAAAGCTGTGCGCAAAACCAACGGTCCCTCTGAAGCAAATGTGTATAGCCCCAAACCGCCTAAATCGAAAGCTGCCCCGACGACAGGAACTCCGAGCAAAGGACGGCGTACAATTTTTGACGGAGTTGTGTTGCCTCGCTTTTTCCCTTCTGGGGAGAAGGGAAAGGCCAAGGCAGATGCTATTGTGTCAAACGGTGTACCGTCTGTAGAAAAGGAAGAGGAGGAGGGCGGGGAGGACGCTGCGTCTGAAGGGGCTGAACAAGTCCTCGAAGGATTGGAAGATTCTAGGGCGGAATCGAGCCTTGCTAACTCCAATAAAGGTATACCTTTTAGTCTACTTATCAAGATGATCTTCTCATGGCTCGCTTAGAAAACGAAGGTGTATTGCCAGGCCAGTCTTCTGGTGATGATGAGGAACCTGCACCTGGTAGGCCCTTCGTAGCCCTTCGTAGTCCACAACACTGATGTTTTATTAGGAGACGCTACAAGCTCTCCCCCATCTCAACGTGGTAGATACATCCCTACCACCATCCGCGAACGATTGCTTATGAGCTTCAGTTCTCGAAAATATAGTGGAAGTAGCGGCCCAGATGGCGGATGAAGACTTGGATGCAGAAGGGGAGATGGTTGCTGAGCACGAGCACGAGCACCAGCCAGAGATTGTCGTACGACCGAATGCTCCATTGGCCGTACACGCTGAGAGTGCTCAGCCGTCGCCAGTAAGTCTCGTTATCTGATTACTTGGAATTCATTGTGAATTGCGTCCACAGGAAGATCTCAGCCATGTTGAACAAACGGTGCAATTGACAGTTGAAAATGGGCATACTCTGTAGCCCTGGTTTTCGTCCTTACGAACAATTGGTGTGTCGTGTAACTCAATTTTGAAGAGTCCTGTGCTATGTTTCCAAAGTACGATTTGCTCGGGGGTACATATAATGGAATACAGGACGTGTCTGGCTGTTCTTCCTCAATTCGAAAACCTGCTCATAAAATTGAATTTCCATCTGCAGAGCATCCTTAATTGTTTCTTCCTGGCGGAAATCGTGCCCTTCCTGGGGATAAATCTTTTTCTCAACATGTCCTTCGCGAGTCTTTATATTCTCATAATTTTTTTCCACTTGTTCTACGGGAACAGCTGTGTCATTTTCGCCATGCAAGAACTAGCAGTTGATAAAATGCTCAATTTTTAGGACTTCAAAAAACGCACTAACAACGACGAAACAATCTTATTCGCATTAACAGCGGTGACCTCTCCCGATAAAGCTCTTGATTCGCCTCCTCACCGATCAGTGTCTCTGGAAATTTCGATTTGAATTTATGACTCTACTCCGCCAAGGGCTTCAAATCCGATATACCGTACAATGCCGTGGCAGCAGCAAATGCTTTCAGATCTGGGACAATGCGCACAGTGTTGTCCATCAGCCCGCAGACCCACCGCGAATAGAAATGCGTTTGGGGTCGATGAAGTTGTATGGGGCGCTGGAGATCACACCAGCAGCGTGGACGGACTTTTCTACCCCATTTACCATCAAGACGTTGGGTCTATGCACGTCCATATCCGGAGGACCCACCATGGTTCACATCCAACCTATTTAGCTGTTGTCGGTCGACTCGCTCGTAACATTAGACTAAAGGACTTGTCAGGCCCATCCACGAGACGTGAAGTACTGTATCTTCCAGTCCAGGCCTTGCATCGCTAAGGCCGTAGGTCCCCCGTGAACGCTCAACACGCTTCCATGCTAGACCCCGAGTACTTTGAGTTCTTAGGCGCGTAGTAGACTAGATGCAGCGACCTTTGAAGGATATAACGCCCAACGATACATTTTTCGTGATTGCTTCTGCTGTTACTGGCGGTGACCATACGGCATATGGTGCGGCCGTTCTAACTTATTCTTCCCAGGCCAACGGAGCCCGATAATCAACTCTCTGTAGAAGTGATCGAGCTCACCGTGTAATCTCGAGTATTCATCTTATGCTTTATAGTTCTGCAACCTTACTTCACTTTTTACCTGTAACCACGGGCTGTCTTCGTTCGGGGCTGTCGGCCCCGACTTCAACATAGGCTACCTGCTCACACAAAGCATAGATCATGACCACCATCGCGATACGTAACAACGGTCAAAAGCAGAGTGCCAGAGGCCACAGGAAGGTATTCTGAAGTCTGTATCAACAGTGATGGGGTAAAACAGATGTTACAAAGATTTCCCCTTCAGCTTGCTCATAGAAGTCAGTAGTGCGGCTTTTCTTTAGACAACAAGCATAAGCATCAGACGAAATTACAACACAGCTGCAGTGTAGGTACAAGACTGGTAGCGCAACGGTTCTTCTGAAAGCGCAATCACCCACCTTCCCAATTATTCACTGGCAACACGATACACCAGTTTCTCCCCTGAGATAGGCTTCATCCACGGCTCCCCATTAACCCTACTTTGTTGTTTGACCCCAGTACTAAGTAGGGTAAAAGCATCTGGAACGATCCGGTCGAGACCTCCAGGCATCAGGCGAATAGGAACGGACTCGATTGGAAAACGCGACGGATCGGCCGGTGATCCTGCAGAGAGAAACCTGAAGAATTCGACGCTGAATGCTCTCCAGGTCGGATCCGCTGGCATGATTCCCCCTGGGCATCAAAGAAGTAACTTGTTCAAGGAGGCACCAAGGTCAAGTCTGTAGAGCTACTTACCATTGTATACAATTCCATGTCCCAGGCCAGACCAAACGGCGCTGTAGATGGGTGTAACACCTTCTTTGATACCATGCTTGTTCCAGGACGCCTTCCTGACAACTGCAATGGTGCCTCCTGACTCAACAAAAGTCTGCGAAATCTGTGCGGTGCTCTCCTGTTGTGAGATGCAGTCAAACGCGACAGATATGCCACCGGAAGCCTCGCGCACTTCCTCGATCCAGGTTTTCGAGCGATAGTCGAAAGCTGCTTCTACGCCACTCGCAAGGAGTTTAGCATGATGTTTCGGATTGGCAGTAACAAATATGCGATAGGGTTTGCCAGATGGGGTGCGTGAGATGCGGACAAGCTCGATGGCGAAGAGTCCGATTGTCGTCGAAGCTGAGTAAATGAGTATGGCTGGAGGATCAGCTGTTGGAAATTTTACTGGTACGGGATTAGGGAAAGGCGCGTTGAGGCCCAAGCGGATGAAGAGCGCCTGTGAAGATTTAATGATAGCTGCCAACGAGACTGAGAATATGACTAACCTGAGCTGAAGTCAAGGAGCATAGAGGAAGAGTGGCGGCTTGCTCGAAAGAGACTGCTGCTGGGATACGGATGGCTAGATCTGCTTCAAGAATTGCATATTCTGAAAAGCCTCCAGGTCGAGGGTTGGCAGATGTTGCTATTCGACAAACACTGAGACCTGAGTAGCAAATATGTGGAATTTGGTTAAGACTTACCGCCCTGCAAAAGTCCAGCGGCCCTGTCACCGACTTTCCATTGAGTAACGTCCTCACCAACTTTATCGACTATTCCTGCAATATCACTTCCGACTACGCGACCTGGAGCCGCAGGCGGCTGTGCGACGTACAGCGAATCGACCGGGTTCAGAGCGATGTTGTGAACTTTGACACTGGGATGTTGGTAAGCAGAAGGCAAAATTTCCGAGTTGCTTTGAAGTTTGCAAGGGCCTATACTCACCGGATCTCATTTTCAGATGGCTCTGGTATAGCAACTTCGGCAACTACAGCGGTGTTCCCGGGTGCTGTAATGAGGGCTTTCATGGTCAATGGTAAGTTGGGGAGCTTGTCTTAGTTTACATCCTGCTATTATATGCGGGAATTGAGAAGCCCCATTAGATCTCGGTCACCGCATACGATTACTGAGCTTCCAGTTGCGCCAGTCTTGCGTTATGCTTACTGTAGTAGGAATTGGTGAGCCGTAAGCTTGAAAAGACCGTAAACAAAGGTACAAACAACGCGTATATAATTTCGGACGACTACTGCAGGCCATTCCGATAATTTATGACGAAAATTAAGTTCAATGGAAAGATAGGAGTGAATAGAGTCGGTTACAAGACACCATACATTCGTTCATGGCTGCAGCCATCTGCCGACGACGCGATACACCAACTTTTCTCCTGATATAGGTTTCATCCACGGCCCCGTACTAACGACCTTACATATTTCTGGCATCCCCGTTCCAAGCAGGGCAAGAGCGTCCGAAACAATCCTGTTGAGGCCTCCAGGCATTAACCGAATAGGAACGGATTCGATTGGAAGGTGATAAGGATCAGTAGACGATCCCGGGGAAAGAAATTTGAACAACCCGACACTAAAA